>JASDQU010736357.1:179803-225915 GCA_032191745.1 Picea mariana | reverse complement strand
ATATATATATATATATATATATATATATATATATATATATATATATATATATATATATATATTCATTTCTAACTATGGCACGGATTTGAATTCATGTAACCTTGATTTCACAAGCAGTTGAGTGACGTTTAGGGAGCCATCATGAAACTTGGAAGGGTGTAGTTGGTGCCAGATGTTTGGCATTGGCAAGAAGAGGGGTGTTTTGGGGGGGTCTAAGAGGCAATTAGTGAAGAATTAGTCTCTTTTTTGCTTTTTTGTGTGATTTGGTTAAGAATAGGGATTTTGGGGGTTGATATAAGGGAAGTGGTTTCAAATTTGAGTATATATGGCATATGCCATCGAGAGAACGTGGAGGATTTTGAAAAGGAACAACTTGGGGTTCTTAATAGTCCTTTCATGCATTCTCTACAGAGGACTAGAGGAGATGAGAGGGAGGAGTAGGAAATTGTAGCAGGATAGAAGAGATCCACAACCATGCTAATGACTTCGTACCAAAAAACCCTAATAATTTCTTAAAGCCATGTTTTATTCACTTACTCCTCTACACAAAATCTATCCAAGTTTGCATGAAATCCCATAAAAACAGGGCCTACTTCAATAGGTTTAAAGTCAAATTCAAGCACAAGAGGGGTATTTGATTTATTCTTGTAGCTTAATATGATACTATTATTGATTTCAAGGGTTTTTTTAGCTCATTTTAGATATGTGCAGAGGGGAAGACCAATTATAGGTCAAGGATTTACCTAATTAACAAAGATAAAAGAAAGGTACAATACACCCAAATGTTGATTGGTCATTAGATTCGTATCCTTTTTGGGATGTCATCGAGACCCTAATGAAAACTAGATTTTACAATACAATTTGAAGGGATATTCTTCATATGATTTTTGTGTTGTTCCTCGACCTTTAATTTAATGAAAGAGAAACAAAGATGTGGTGGAAGAGATCATATATGAAACTCTTGTGGGAGATGTTGTTCTAGAATCTACTTATTCTCAATATTTACCTCGGTATGGACTTGAAGTAGGGTTTACAAACTATGCTACATGTATGTAACAAAAGGTCTCTATGGTTAAGTTGATGGGTACCGTTTTTGGATTTAAACCTCCATTTTAGTTAATTTGGATATTATTTTTGCATTTAAATATTTAATTTGAGTTGAGCAGTGGTTTTTTTTTTTGTTGAATCTCCACTTCATTCCCATTGGGTAGTAGGTTTTTTTTGGTTGAATCTCCACTTCATTCTAGTCGGGTAGCAATTTTTTTTGTTGAATATCCTTTTTTGTTTGAATATCCTTTTTATGAAAATATCTACATATACCCACTTCAATGTGTTGGGTAACAATTTTATATTTAAACAGTCTATTTTTGTTGGGTAACCATTTCAATTAAAATAGCCATTTATATTGCACCTATGCAATGGCGTTACTTGAATAACTATGTTGGATATTTAGGGTTTAGATAAAATTGAGCTTCATTTAGGCCCTTTGTTTTTGATTTTCATGATACATTTGCTCCATTTGCACTGTCACATGTTTAATTTCATTACATTCTCTTAAATAATTCAACATCACATATTATGTTTTTTTGGTTAATCCCTTGAGCTATATAAGGTATTCGTAATTTTATTTTTTTGGTGATAATATTTATTTAAATAACTATATGATTTGAATTTAGTGAATTATGTTGCATTCTATAATGGTTTCACTTGAACAATCAAGTTTTATTTTTAGTTGAGATGGAGTTGAGCTTCATTCATGCGTTAGTGTTAAAGTGCATTTGCATTTCCTACATTACATTGCATTCTATAATGGCTTCACTTGAACAACCATGTTTTATTTTTAGTTGAGATGGAGCTTAGCTTCATTCATTATTTTAATGTTAAAGTGTATTTGCATTATTTCATTTGAAAATATTGTGGTCCAATTTCTTTTGGAAAGATTGTTCTTGTTCTATTTTTCCACATTAGTTTGGCTTAGGTAATTTGCAATTTGTGACTCTAAAAATGAATATAGACTTGAAAATAAGGTCATTTTTATTAGAAGTTATAAGTAAACTTGGATAGCTCATACTTTATTGTATTTCCCTATGTTGCATGGGTATGCACGCCCCTTAAAAAACCTTTGCACCCACAGTTCTAGAGTTCTAGGGACTTAGGGATGCCTAGGAAATGTTTTAAAATTGTTGGGGACATTATTGAGGACTTGAGGACATTTGGGTCGTAGGCACATTGTTCCGGACATTTTTCAGGGATGTTTAGGGTATGACCTCAATGTCCCTTAAAACATTTAGGGATTCTAGGTTGTCCTTAGAGCTAGACATGTAACATCCCTCTCTAGCGCACTGAGCGAACTTATTCTTTGAGGACACTTGCTCGCAAGTGATCCAGATTATTATGCTATTAAAACTTTTGATTTTGATTATGAGGCGTTATGGGTTGATGACATGTTGTTTTACTACATTGACATATATAGGTGCTATTGACTCGGTTTTACTGAGTGTACAGGGTTTTGGACTTCGAGGATGCAGAGGCATCGATGGAAACCCTTGGACTCCAGATCGAGTCAGGGAGTGTGCCATTGGGGTTTGATTGTTTTACTGTGATATTAGTGCATCTGACTGGATGATATGATATGGATAGGTTCTGACATGATTTGTTGATGATGCAGGCTGACGATAGCTTGCCGACCAGACTCACATATGGAGTAAAGGGGTCACGCACAACTACCAGAGATGTTGAGGGAGAGGTGTGGATAGCATCCCTGCCACAACCTACTAGCACTCTCGCCGTGGATCAAACTATAGGTTAACTATTACCTAGTTCGAGAGGACCCACGATGCCGTGAGGGCAGACTGCAACAGTCGCTCACGATGATTCTAAGGGGAGCACAATAAGGTGGGGGCCTTATTCCTTAGAGGCCCTTAGTCTCCCACAAGTTCACCTGGCGGAGTGTTGACTCCAGGGGTTATTGATGTCTACCAAATCAGTCAAGAGGCGAGTGTCACCCTTGGAGAACACAGTGCGTCCTGAAGGGCACGTTGTGCTAGGGAATAGATGAGGCGAGTGGCACCCTTGGAGCACCTAGTGTGTCCTGAAGGGCACGTCGCATTGCTGGTGATAGAGGAATGAACCTAGATGGCCTTAGGACGAATAACGTGTTAAGTAATTTTTAAAACAAATTCCCTAATTAAATGTCGCCCAGTACAAAATTTAAGGTCTAAGTCTAAATTACACTAGTGGTAAAATTTTGTCTACCTTTAAAATAAATAATAATAATAATAATAATAATAAATAATAAAAATTTAAATAAAAACAACTTAGATAATAATTATGATCTTCGTAAAATCTTGTAACACGAAGGGAGTAAGAAATTTTAGGAAACTAGGAAAAGAGGGAAAATCTAAAATTTTAGGAAACTAGGAAAAGAGGTAACCATAAAAGGGGAAAAGGGGAACTTAAGGCAAAAAGTGGAAGGTCAAACTTAGTAAAGCATACACCATTTAAAATCTTTCTAATTAAGACAGAACAAGCAATTTAATAAAAAGGAAAGTTATTAAAACCTGTAAGAGACTTTGGGGACACCTAGGAGTGATTCTAGGAGTAACTCTAGGTGGGTGAGGGAAATAAAGATAATTAATTAATTAAGGAAGTTAATTTATGAGGAAGGAAGGGGATGGGTGACACTTGTACGGGGAGGATTTTTTAGGAAATTAATTATAAAAACTCAAACAAAAGAGAATTTTTGGAAAGTAAGGAACCACGAAACTCTATAAATGAAGGGAGGTAATGGAAGTTAGAGCATCTTCTGTTTACGTAATGTTACGCTACAGAAATATCTACTTGAATGATTTAACTTGTGGGAGTTGGGATACCTAGCTCGGTGAGGAGTGGTAGCTCGACCTTGCGAGGCGAACTGGGAGCTAGTCGAAATCTCTGGATAGTGTGTGTGACCCCTTTGTGGCTCAGGGGGGATAAGGGGGAAGAAGAGTACCCCTAGCGTTGGCTGGGAGGTACCGGTGAAGTCTCTACGGTCGGCGAGCGGGAGTTGCACGGAGCGAGCGAGATGTCATTCAGATCGGACGATTAGGCAACGATACGCTCTCTTCATTTTGTATGGTAGATTGTATTAGGACTTATGCTTGGAGCTGTGTATATAATGGAAAATAAACTGATGTTTTTTAAAATTGTTGACTAAAACTTTCCTTAGCCTAGCTCCATGGTTGTTGACTCCCATGGCATNTGACCCCTTTGTGGCTCAGGGGGGATAAGGGGGAAGAAGAGTACCCCTAGCGTTGGCTGGGAGGTACCGGTGAAGTCTCTACGGTCGGCGAGCGGGAGTTGCACGGAGCGAGCGAGATGTCATTCAGAGCGGACGATTAGGCAACGATACGCTCTCTTCATTTTGTATGGTAGATTGTATTAGGACTTATGCTTGGAGCTGTGTATATAATGGAAAATAAACTGATGTTTTTTAAAATTGCTGACTAAAACTTTCCTTAGCCTAGCTCCATGGTTGTTGACTCCCATGGCATTCATTTTCGTGCATGTTTTGACCACCTTGTTGTGTGGTCATGACCTTCGTGATTGATTAGCCTTCATCCCTAGCTCACCAGTCCTCGCCTGAGTAATCGGCTGGGAGCCTGATCTACGATCGTCGCCTTAACGTTAAAAGACCTATGGATCTCAACGCCCTGCTTTTCTGTGCGAGGAGGGTGAGCGAAGGATGTCACTATCAACCATCCACCTCTATTGTTGTCCTTGGCTGAAGGTTTTCCTTGCGTCCTGAAGAATTTTTTTTTAACCTCGCAAAATTTGATTGTTGGCAAGGTTTTTACTTAAACTCGGCATGCTTCTATCTCGTCACTATCTCATTTTATCCCGTTTTCATATTTGATGGATCAAATCCTCACCCTGAGTTTTTCTGATTGCTTAGATAACTGTAAATCTGCGTTGTGTATCGAGGGATAAGTTTAACCCTGCGTGGTTTGTTGGGATTGGTTTGCTATAAATATGCATGCATTAGTTAAAGGTGATTGTTTTTGGCTGCTCCTGTTCTTGTATAAATTTCATAATGAATTGATCTACATAATAGGATTTAAGATTGTTCAATCCGTATGAATGCTTGAAATACATATAAGAATTAGCCTGGATCTTTAGACTATTATTTCTTAGTAGACCTGTAATTGTGAAGGAACCCTTCCTCTGTTAAAAACCTGTGGATTTAAGGGTACCCAGGACTGTGATTGATGTTTTTATGATGCTGTCAAACCTTATCGGTCTTTGTTTTTCTGCGTTTCTTTTGGGACGGTGATTTTTTCCCTTGCATTTTATTCTACGATTATTCCATCCTTGTTAGTGTTGCCTTTATTAATGACCTTAATGTGGTTTCTCTCCTGGCATGGTTCGGTGCATGTTCTTCTTATCAGTCACTGAGTTGTGGCCGGAATGGCCACCGTTGCCTTAGCTACGGCTGTGTTAATTAAACCTTTGATGCTTAAACTCGTTGAGGAAGTTGGAGGGCGTGCTTCCCTAAAGTGAAATCAGAACCTCTGCCAAAGTCACGACTTTTGAACTCCTGTTAAAGGAAGGGAAGGGTATGCTGGAGTCGGTGATGTCCCATTTGGGAGCCTTTGATGGAGTGTCATCACGAATGACTTCTGTGTTGGGTTGGGAGTGATGATGGAACCATTCTTCTCTGCACCTATTGTTAAAGATCAGGCTTTTGGCCCAATTGATGTTGCGTCCTTCCTTTTATTGCCCATGAATTTGTGGTTAAATTTGATGATTGTGTGTTGCATTATTTTACCACGATTTTTCCTGTAAAACGTAGCTGGGTTGTTGTTAAAAGACCCCCATTTGGCCTTTAGTGTAGCCCGTGTTTGTGGATGTGTGGCACAACAAGTTGCCTCTTGATGACTGCGTTTTCCTTGCTTTTACCTGACAGTGAGTATATTTGGCTCCCTAGTTCTGACAACTTTATGTTATTTATGGAAATGATATTTATTGATTGGTTAGCATTTGATAATAGCATTTAATTTGCGTTGAATAGAGTAGATATGAATTCTTTTTAACTGCATAACAACATTCAATTTTGCATTGAACGTCACTCCCTTGACAACAACCACTTATATTTTAGACAATAACTGCAATTCAGTGGCCGATGGTTTTATTTTTATTTATTTGTTGGACAATTGATGTAATGGTTATTACTGGTAGGTGAGTTTATATTGATGGACAACTGATGTAATGATTATCACCGATAGTGGACAAACTGTGATATTTATAAGGAGGTTGTTTCATAGTGTTGCCTTAATAACGATAGAATTATATTGATAAGGTTAAAATCGTCGTGCCCGTTAATGGTTAATATAGATTGGTGTTGGTTGACTATTTAGGACTTGTTAGTTTAGACAACCTTAAATTAACTTAGACTAGACTTGTCACTTAACCTTAATATTGATTTTACCAGACTTGATGGTTAAAGTAATTTTTGTTTAGTGTTAGTAATGACTTATCTAAGATGGATTAATTGATTGCATTTAGAGTTAATTTAGAGGGCACATTGATGACCAAATTATCTCTTAGACTTGCTCCATTTATTTGCATTAATGTTAATTTAGATGGTAATTGTCGTTTAGGGCTCTAATATGGATTAAATTAGATTAGTCGAGTAGATTGTGATGATGGACATGGTATTTAAACTTGCCAAATTGATTGTATCTAATGTCTATTGGATTGTTTATGAATGGCTAGTTTATAATTTAGACAGACTAATTAGATTTTAATTAATGATTAATTATACTTTTAATTATTAATCCAGTCGAAGATTTAGACTTGCTTGGTAATGTCCATTAAATGTTGATTTAGATGGTACTCTGATGACACTTGTAATTTAGAATTGCGCAAATGAATTTGTTTTAAGGCTAATTTAGATTGTATCTTAATGATATTATGCATTTTAGACATGCTAAGTTGGGCTCGTAATAGATGATTAAAACAGACTGTAACTATTGACTATCTTGACTCGATGATTGATCGGGATATTGGCGAAGTCGTTTTTAGCTTGCGCTTCCCATTGAGGGTGTTAATGTTCATTCTAAGTAATGTTCGTACTTGGTCTTGTAAACATTTAATGTGCTTGGTTTGCTCACTGTAAGAGATTCTAGTTACTTGTGTAATTTTTTGGGTGTGTGGGGTTGTTAAGATGATTGTCCTTAGCTTAGTAGGCTTGGTCTGCTTGTGTCGGGCGGGATGTAGATACCTCCTTGTTCCTTAGAACAGTCGCCGGCCTTGAGACCTTAAATGGTCAAAATCGATGGGAACCTGGGCTTGAGCGTTGCTTATGTGTCCTAGAGGTCCTAACCATTGCAGGGTAGGACGGGAAGGTAGTCACTCTTACTCTTCGTCGGTTGAATGTCGTACATTGCTTCTAGGTGCTTGAAGTGATTTATGTTAGGTCGTTATGTTGTTGTTGCATGAGTTGCATGCGTTGTGTTCGTCATCGTGTTGCGATGTTGAGTAATGTCATTATTACCTTCCTACACACACAAAAAAAATAAAAATTTGCACTTGTTATGTGAGGCTTGTTGTTGTAACCAAATGGGAGGTATGTTACATGTGGTATTAGAGTGGGTTCAACCCACGACTTAGGATCGCTACGACTTTTGTTGATATGATTGATTATACTATTTCTGATCGAGTTGACTTTTGTGCGTGCAGGTAATCATTTTTAGAGGACGCCGCGGAGGAAGATGACGGGGTGGTAGGGGAGGAGGCGCGACGCCTCCAGTAGCATCCACGCCTGAGGGGTCTAACCCCCAGGGAGACGAGAAGGTTCTTAGACAAGAGAAGATAACAATTGGTGATGTAGTCGGAATGATGAGATCTTTTCAGTGCATGTCTGAGGCTCTGATCATCCGTTTGGACAGAGATGAGGCCGGAGCACCGACACCCGCTAAGGTTCCACTGTGCACTCCGGTCGGTACTGGTAGAATTCACCGTGAACTCGAGAAGGTCAAATTTCCTGATTTCTTTGGTGCCCCGGACGGTGTAGCCGCCGAGGCATGGTTGGAGAACATGGCAATGTGCTTCGCACTTTTCTATTATACCTCCAACATGAAGGTTCGCATGGCAGTATTCCAACTGAAAGGAAGCACTCTTCTATGGTGGAATACGCTCCTACCGCAGCTAAACATGGCCGTCGAAGAAGTGTCATAAGAACTGTTCGAGGAACGGTTCCGAGAGCGATACCTTTTAGAGGAATTCATTGAGCGTCAACTCAATGAGTTCAACACCTTATGACAGGGTGGTCGTACGGTGCCCGAGTATGAGGCCCGTTTTATGGAGCTGCTCCGGTATGCTCCACACCTTAACACTGAGAAACTTAAGCTCAACAGGTTTGTGTTCAGCCTTAACAGTAGCCTACGTGCAAATGTTAGGATTTTGATGCCTCAAACCTTGCATGATGCCATCTAGAAGGCCCTCATAGTAGAGGAGGATCTTATCAACGGGGGTCAGACCAGGACTCCAGTGAGACCAGCAGGGCAGGTGTCATCTAGAGCACAACAGCATCAGACACCAGCTAGACATATGCCGAGATATCGTGGCTTTCAGAGAGGATCCACTTTCACTACACCGAGGCGACCGACACCTCAACAATGGACACCTTATTAGGGACCACAACATCAGTAGCAACGTCACCCACAACAGTAGTAGTTTAGGCCTGTTCAGTAGAATAGACCAGGGTTCCAGGCTGGTGGGCCGTCATATTCTACTTTGGGTACTAGGACTACTGGGCTGAAGAAGGGGTGTTGGACGTGTGGGGAGCCACACTACCAGTGCAACT
Source organism: Picea mariana (assembly GCA_032191745.1). NCBI lineage: Eukaryota > Viridiplantae > Streptophyta > Pinopsida > Pinales > Pinaceae > Picea > Picea mariana. Next base: position 217,070 of record JASDQU010736357.1, on the reverse strand, counting down.
ACCCTATGGAGAGGACTAGAGCATCCGGATCAGCCGGACCCACTACTGTGGGAGATATGGGCAAGGCCAATCGAATTCATGCAGCGGTAAATAACCACTAGGCAGAGCATTAGTCGACTGTGCTCGAGATGACAGGTACCGTTGTTGACCAGACTCTTAGTATTTTGATAGATCTCGGTGCTACCAAGAGTTTTATTTCTGGTACAGTGCTAAAAAGGATTAAGGTAAAGAAAGTCTAACAGGACGAGTTTAGCTTCGTAGAGATGGCTTCGAGAGCCAAACAGAAGATTGGAGGAAAGGTTACGGGTTGTGTCCTTAACCTGGGAGAGTTTGTCACAAGGGCCAACCTGTACATCACTATCCTAGGATCTTATGATGTCGTGATTGGTATGGATTGGTTGGAATTGCATGAGGCGATACTCAACTGTAAGATGAAATGGTTTAGCTTGGTCGATGACGAGGGACAGAGATGTGTGATTGTAGTCTAGAACCAGGGAGTTTCCCTGAGGTTCATCTCTTCCTTGCAACTTCGGAAGAGCATGTGCAAGGGGTGCAAGCTTTATGCGATCCTTGCATTAAACCAGAAGGGAGTAGCGGAAGGTCTAGAACACCTTCTGATGGTGAGAGAGTTTGCGGACGTGTTTCCGGAGGAGTTACCTGGGATGTCGTTGGAGAGGGAATTGGAGTTTACCATAGACCTAAAATCGGGGACTGAACCGATAGCAAGAACTCCTTATCGGATGTCGACCCCGAAGTTACAAGAGTTGAAAATGAAACTGAAGGAGTTGCTGGACCTGGGACTGATACGTCCTAGTGTGTCACCGTGGGGTGCACCTATTATTTTCATATGAAAGAAGGATGGATAGTGGAGGATCTGCATTGACTACCGTCAACTGAACAAGGCCACGATCAAGAATCAGTATCCGTTGCCAAGAATCGATGATTTGTTCGATCAAATGAAGGGCGCGACGGTGTTCTCAAAGATTGATTTGTGATCAGGGTATCACCAGTTACGGATTAAGGAATATGACGTCCCTAAGACTGCCTTTAAGATGGGGTTTGGACATTACAAGTTTACCGTTCTACCGTTTGGACTGACAAACGCCCTAGGGGTATTTATGAGTTTAATGAATGGGGTGTTCTGCGAGTACTTGGGCAAGTTTGTCCAAGTATTCATTGACGATATTTTGATTTACTCTCGGACAATGGAGGAGAACGATGAGTACTTTTTCTTGGTACTACAGTGTTTGCGAGAGCACAAATTGTATGGAAAGTTGTCCAAATGCTCATTTTATCACTCGAAGATTCACTACTTAGGGCATGTCATCTCCGGCGAAGACATCGCCGTGGATCCAACCAAGGTTGAGGCTATTATGAAATGGCCTGCACCGACGAATGTCCCAGAAGTACATAGCTTAATGGGTTTAGTAGGATACTATCGATGGTTCGTCGAGGGGTTTTCGAAGATAGCAAATCCGATCACAAAATTGAAGAAGAAAAACAAGAAGTTTGTTTGGACCGAGAAATGCGCGGAAGCATTTCGGAGGCTCAAGGAGTTCTTGACAACAACACCAATACTAAAGGTCCCTGACATGGACATAGAATTCTTGGTATGCACTGATGCATCCAAGGAAGGCTTAGGCGGAGTCTTAATGCAAGACGGACGAGTGATCTCTTACATATCGAGGAAACTAAGAAGGCATGAGGAGAACTACGCGACGCATGATTTGGAGTTGTTAACCATCGTATATGCCTTGAAGGTTTGGAGACACTACCTTGTTGGACGAAAATTTGAACTAAAGACTGACCATTGTGGACTACAACACATATTTACGCAAAGCGACCTGAATGCACGACAACGACGTTAGTCGGAATTTCTTAGCGAGTACGACTTTGAGATTACTTACATAAAAGGAATAGTGAACTGAGTGGCAGATGCATTGAGTCGAAGACCACACATATTTTTGGTGTTGCCTCTTCAGATGAATCCTCATGAAAATATTCTAACTTTACAGCGTGATGATGAATGGTACAAAGAGGTCGAGGGTTTTATCGAACAAAATACAATGATGGTACAACGATTTGAAGGATTTTCATTTGATAGCGATGGTTTATTGAGGTCTAAAAATCGTATCTACGTCCCACCGAACGATAATTTGAGGATGTTGATCCTGAACGAGGCTCATAGAGCAGTTTACATGGCTCACCTAGGAGTCACGAAGATGAGGGCAGACCTTAAACCCTTATTCTTCTGGAAGGGAATGAAGGCAGACATAGTCAACTATGTGGCCAGATGTCTAGAATGTCAGCAGATAAAGGTTGAAGATCGACACCCAGCAGGATTACTACAACCACATGCTATTCCAGAATCGAAATGGGAGGTTATTTCGATGGATTTTATTGTTGGATTGCCACTGACGGCAAGGAGACATGACTCGATTTTCGTAGTAGTAGACACTCTGATGAAGAGTGCTCACTTTATTCTCGTGCGTACAACGTATCAGGCACCTGACATAGCTAGAGCTTTCATTAGTGAGATTGTGAGGCTGCATGGCATGCCTAAGAGAATTATATCCGATCGAGGATCGGTGTTTACTGGACAATTTTGGATGAGTTTCCAAGAGGCCTTGGGAACCCAAATTAACTTTAGTACTACGTATCACCCGGAGACTGACGAACAGACCGAACAAATGAACTAGACCTTGAAGGACATGTTGCGCATGTATGTGATGGACCAACAAAAGCGTTGGGAAGAATTCTTGCCACTAGTGGAGTTCGCTTACAACAACAGTTACCAGAGAACCATTAAGATGGCGCCTTTTGAGTTTCTTTATGGGTGACCGTGTCAGACGCCTTTGAGTTGGGATCGGCTTGAGGATAGGGTTCCGGTGGGACCAAAAGCGATCCAAGAAATGGAAGAGAAAATGAAAACAATAAGACAAAGGATTAAAGAAGCGTAGGATCAACATAAGAGTTATGCCGATGTGCACTGTGTCGACCGTATCTACGAGGTCAGTGATCGAGTCTTCTTGCGAGTTAAACAGCATAAAAGTTCGATCAAGTTTGGGAAGGGAGCTAAACTCTCTCCTAGGTTCGTGGGACCTTTTGAGATTGTGGAGAGCAAGGGGCCTGTGGCCTATCGACTAGCCTTGCCTGATTCTTTGAGGTGCATGCACGATGTTTTTCATGTATCTGTTTTGAGACATTATATTAGTGATCCTACACATGTTATTGGCATGAGTTCCTTGCAGGTGAAGGACGGGGGGCACTCACGGCTATGCCAATATTCATTTTGAATCATCGTGTTCGACAGCTACGACGTCGAATGATAGAGCAGGTCAAGGTCTAGTGGGATAATTATAGTCTGCACTCGGCGACCTGGGAGGACGCATATGATATGCGCCAGTAGTTTCCATTTTTGTTTGATAGATAGGCATCTGATACTGTGATACACTTTATTTCAGAATTTATAATGTGAAACTTCATGATGAAGTTTAGACCAATAGGGGGTGTATGTAACATCCTGCTCTGGCACACTGAGCGAACTTATTCTTTGAAGACACTTGCTTGCAAGTGATCCGGATTATTATGCTATTAAAACTTTTGATTTTGATTATGAGGCATTATGGGTTGATGACATGTTGTTTTACTACATTGACATAGACATGTGCTATTGACTCAGTTTTACTGAGTGTGCAGGGTTTTGGACCTCGAGGATGCAGAGGCATCGACGGAACCCCTTGGACTCCAGATCGAGTCAGGGAGTGTGCCATTGTGGTTTTATTGTTTTACTGTGATATTAGTGCATCTGACTGGATGATATGATATGGATAGGTTCTGACATGATTTGTTGATGATGTAGGCTGACAATAACTTGCCGACCATACTCACATATGGAGCAAAGGGGTCACGCACGACTACCAGAGATGTTGAGGGAGAGGTGTGGATAGCAGCCCTGCCATAGCCTACTAGCACTCTCGCCATGGCTCGAACTGTAGGTTAATGATTACCTAGTTCGAGAGGACCCATGATGCTGTGAGGGAAGACTGCGACAGTCGCTCACGATGATTATAAGGGGTGTGGAATAAGGCTGGGGCCTTATTCCTTAGATCCCCCTAGTCTCTCACAAATTCACCTGGCGGAGTGTTGACTCCAGGGGTTATTGATGTCTACCAAATCATTCAAGAGGCGAGTGTCACCCTTGGAGCACATAGTGCGTCCTGAAGGGCACGTCGCGCAACGGAACATATGAGGCGAGTGGCACCCTTGGACCACCTAGTGCATCCTAAAGGGAACGTCGCGTTGTTGGTGATAGAGGAATGAACCTAGATGGCCTTAGGACGAATAACGGATTAAGTAATTTAAAAAAAAAATTCCCTAATTAAATGTCGCCCAGTACAAAATTTAAGGTCTAAGTCTAAATTATGCTAGTGGTAAAATTTTGTCTACCTTTAATAATAATAATAATAATAATTAAATAATTAAATAATAATAATTAAAATAAAAACAACTTAGATAATAATTATGATCTTCGTAAAATCTTGTAGCACGAAGGGAGTAAGAAATTTATTCAAAAAAAAAAATCTGTTGGAATTAATTGTTTTATCTTTTTGATAATTTAAAATATACTAATTAAATGATAAAAGGGAAAAGGGGTTAAAATTCCACACCTGCCTTTTTGAGTTCTAATTAAAAAAGGGAAAGAGGGAAAATCTAAAATTTTAGGAAACTAGGAAAAGAGGTAACCATAAAAAGGGAAAAAAGGGAACTTAAGGGAAAAAGCGGAAGGTCAAACTTAGTAAAGCATCCACCATTTAAGAGCTTTCTAATTTAAACTGAACAAGCAATTTAATAAAAAGGAAAGTTATTAAAAACTGTAAGAGATTTTGGGGACACCTAGGAGTGATTCTAGGAGTAACTCTAGGTGGGTGAGGGAAATAAAGATAATTAATTAATTAAGGAAGTTAATTTATGAGGAAGGAAGGGGATGGGTGACACTTGTACGGGGAGGAATTTTTAGGAAATTAATTATAAAAACTTAACTAAAAGAGAATTTTTGAAAAGTAAGGAACCACAAAACTCTATATAATGAAGGGAGGTAATGGAAGTTGGAGCATCTTCTGTTTGCATAATGTTACGCTGCAGAAATATCTACTTGACTGATTTAACTTGTGGGAGTTGGGATACCCAGCTCAATGAGGAGTGGTAGCTCGACCTTGCAAGGCGAGCTGGGAGCTAGTTGAAATCTCTGGATAGTGTGTGTGGCCCCTTTGTGGCTCGGGGGGGGCTAAGGGGGAAGAAGAGTAACCCTAGCGTTGGCTGGGAGGTACTGGTGAAGTCTCGACAGTCGACGAGCGGGAGTTGCACGGAGCGAGCGGGACATCATTCAGAGAGAGCGATTAGGCAACGATACGCTCTCTTCATTTTGTATGGTAGATTGTATTAGGACTTATGCTTGGATCTACTCATATAATGGAAAAGTAAAATTATATTTTTTAAAATTGATGACTGAAACTTTCCTTAGCCTAGCTCGATGGTTGTTGACTCCCATGGACTTCGTTTTCCCGCATGTTTTAACCACCTTGTTGTGTGGTTGTGACCTTTGTGGTTGATTAGCCTTCATCCCTAGCTCACCAGTCCTCACCTGAGCAATCAGCCAGGAGCCTGATCTATGGTCATCGCCTTAGCGTTAAAAGACCTGTGGATCTCAATGCCCTTCTTTTCTGTATGAGGAGGGTGAGTGAAGGATGTCCCTGTCAGCCATCCACCTCTGTTTTTGTCCTTGGCTGAAGGTTTTCCTTGCGTCCTGAAGCATTTTTTTTCAACCATGCAGAATTTGATTGTTGGCAAGGTTTTTCCCTAAACTCGACATGCTTTTATCTTGTCGCTATCTCATTTTATCCCGTTTTCATATTTGATGGATCAAATCCTCACCCTAAGTTTTTCTTATTTCTTAGATAACTGAAAATCTGCGTTGTGTATCGAGGGATAAGTTTAACCCTGCGTGGTTTGTTGGGATTGGCCTGCTATAAATATGCATGCGCTAGTTAAAGGTGATTGTTTTTGTCCATTCCTATTCTTGTATAAATTTCATAATGAATTTCTCTGCATAATAGGATTTAAGATTGTTCAATCTGTATGAAAGCTTGGAATACATATAAGAACCAGCCTGGATCTTTAGACTATTATTTCTTAGCAGACCTGTAATTGCAAAGGAACCCTTCCTCTGTTAAAAACCTGTGGATTTAAGGGTACCCGGGACTGTGATTGATGTTTTTATGATGCTGTCAAACCTTACCGGTCTTTGTTTTTATGCATTTATTTTGGGGCAGTGATTTTTTCCCATGCATTTTATTCTACGATTATTCCATCCCTGTCAGTGTTGCCTTTATTAATGACCTTAATGTGGTTTCTCTCCTGGCGTGGTTTGGTGCACGTTCTTCTTATTAGTGACTGAGTTGTGGCCAGAATGGCCATCGTTTCCTTAGCTACGACTATGTTAATTACACCTTTGATGCTTAAACTCGTTGAGGAAGTTGGAGGGCATGCTTCCCTTGAGTGAAATAGGAACCTATGCCAAAGTCGCGACTTTTGAACTCCTGTTAAAGGAAGGGAAGGGTATGCTGGAGTCGGTGATGTCCCATTTGGGAGACTTCGATGGAGTGTCATCACGAATGTCTTCTGCATTGGGTTGGGAGTGATGATGGAACCATTCTTCTCTACGCCTATTGTTAAAGATCATGCTTTTGGCCCAATTATTGATGTTGCGTCCTTCCTGTGATTGCCCATGAATTTGTGGTTAAATTTGATGACTGTTTGTTGCATTATTTTACCACGATTTTTCCTGTAAAATGTAGCTGGGTTGCTGTTAAAAGACCCCTGTTTGGCCTTTAGTGTAGCCTGTGTTTGCGGATGTGTGGCACAACAAGTTGCCCCTTGATGACTGCGTTTTCCATGCTTTTACCTGATGGCGAGTATATTTGGCTCCCTAGTTCTGACAACTTTCTGTTATTTCTGGCAATGATATTTATTGATTGGTTAGCGTTTGATAATAGCATTTAATTTGCATTGAATAGAGTAGATATGAATTCCTTTTAACAACATAACATCATTCAATTTTGCATTGAACGACACTCCCTTGACAACCACTTATATTTTAGACAATAACTGTGATTCAGTGGCCGACAGTTTTATTTTTATTTATTTGTTGGACAGTTGATGTAATGGTTATCGCTGGTAGGTGAGTTTATATTGATGGACAACTGATGTAATGATTATCGCCGATAGTGTACAACCTGTGATATTTATAAGGAGGTTGTTTCATAGTGTTGCCTTAATAACAATAGAATTATATTGATAAGGTTAAAATCATCGTGCCCATTAATGGTTAATTTAGATTGGCGTTGGTTGACTATTTAGGACTTGTCAGTTTAGACAACCTTAAATTAACTTAGACCAGACTTGTCACTTAACCTTAATATTGATTTTCCCAGACTTGATGGTTAAAGTAATTTTTGCTTAGTGTTAGTAATGACTTATCTAATATGGATTAATTGATTGCATTTAGAGTTACTTTAGAGGGCACATTGATGACAAAATCATCTCTTAGACTTGCTCCATTTATTTGCATTAATGTTAATTTAGATGGTAATTGTAGTTTAGGGCTCTAATATGGATTAAATTAGATTAGTCAAGTAGATTGTGATGATGGACATGGCATTTAAACTTGCTAAATTGGTTGTATCTAATGTCTATTTGATTGTTGATGAATGGCTAGTTTATAATTTAGACAGGCTAGTTAGATTTTAATTAATGATTAATTATACTTTTAATTATTAATCCAGTCGAAGATTTAGACTTGCTTAGTAATGTCCATTAAATGTTGATTTAGATGGTACTCTGATGACACTTGTAATTTAGAATTGCGCAAATGAATTTGTTTTAAGGCTAATTTAGATTGTACCTTAATGATATTCTGCATCTTAGACATGCTAAGTTGGGCTTGTAATAGATGATTAAAACATACTGTAACTATTGACTAGCTTGACTCGATGATTGATTGGGATATTGGCGAAGTCGTTTTTATCTTTCGCTTCCCACTGAGGGTGTTAATGTTCACTTTAATTAATGTTCGTACTTGGTCTTGTAAACATTTAATGTTCTTGGTTTGCTCACTGTAAGAGATTCTAGTTACTTGTGTAATTGTTTTGGGTGCGTGGGTTTTTTAGGATGATTGTCCTTAGCTTAGTAGGCTTGGTCTGCTTGTGTTGGGTGGGATGTAGACACCTCCTTGTTCCTCAGAACATTCGCCGGCCTTGAGACCTTAAATGGTCAAGATCGATGGGAACCTGGGCTTGAGCATTGCTTATGTGTCCTGGAGGTCCTAACCATTGCAGGGTAGGACGGGCAGGTAGTCACTCTTAATCTTCGTCGGTTGAATGCCATACATTGCTTCCAGGTGCTTTAAGTGATTTATGTTAGGTCGTTATGTTGTTGTTGTGTGAGTTGCATGCATTGTGTTCATCATCGTGTTGCGATGTTGAGTAATGTCATTATTACCTTCCTACACACACAAAAAAAAAAAAAAAAAAATTGCACTTGCTATGTGAGGCTTGTTGTCGGAACCAAATGGGAGGTATGTTACAAGACAATCCTTGCACATTGAAATTTAAAAAAAAAATCCTAAGTCTACAATCTTGCGGGCCCCTTGATAGTAAAAGGGAAACCATGATTCTGCTCTTTACTCTCTCATGGCCCTACTATTTTCTCACTTTTGAAGTTTTGTTTCTTTGTACATTTTTCATTTTCCATGGCCAAACAAAATGTTCAAGAATGAGTTGAAAGAAATAAAAATCCATGTTTGATGGACTAGGGATTTCCAAACAAATGGATGTGAAAACTTTGTGGCCATAATTTTACAGGAAAATGCGAGTGAACATATTATCATCTATTGGACATCCTTGGGTCTGACATTAAGTCATGCCACTAGAAATTGAACAGAAAGTTGGGTTAGGCATTAAGTCATGCCACTATTCAAGTGAAGAGAAAGTTGAAATTGCTTGAGCTTGCAAAGCTTGTATCTTTATAATCTAATTATGATGCAAACGTGCCACCCAGGGCATGCCTGCTCCCACCAGGACCTTCTCTTCCTTAGGCCCGAAAAGCTAGAATGCTCTTCAAAACCCCTTTCGGGACTTTGTCACCCACATAACGCTTCTTCTAATCTCCCTTCTTCCAATCAGGAAATCAGACCTCGCAAGATCGCGAGTCCTGAAAGAACAGGATCGGGTCTTCACTAAACCCCGAAATCCGATGAATATTCACCCTCGTGCTCCCTTGATCTTGTTGGAAATTGTTCCGTTGGGAAATCCGCCTCCACGAGGTCGTAAATCACTTACCTTACGAATCCCCGATTCCCGATCTCCGATGCCACTTGGCATCGACCCACAGAAAGGCTCGACCTTCCAACACCTATCCTCCACTAAGGCCCTTAAACCTGTCGGGAAATCGCGTATTGAAAGATCGCGATTCCCGTTATCAATGTACACGGGACTTTCGAATACCCAAACTTTGGTACATTGACACCTGTTCTCCAATCGACACAGTGGATGCGTGGTTATCGTGTTTTAGAGTTTCACGACTCCTCCTGCAGCGATTCTCGCGACACCGAGAATCGTGAAATGCCAAACCCCAATGCGCGTGCGGACTCTCTCCTCCACATCACCACTTCCTTCCCTCTATCGGGTATCGTGAAATCGTGATTCCAAATGTAGTGATTCCTTTGTAGGTGGAAACCCCGAATGCCAAACCCCAACTCGCTTGGGATTGCTGACACATGTCCCGCAAATCAACGGCTCCGATCCTATCGAGAAACCACGGATCGTGATTTCCTATTGCACAAGTCCCTTGCCTGTGAGACCTTTGATGCCTCCAAACATCGACGCGTCTGGATCTCCTGCCACGTGTTCAGTCAGATCAATGGCTGAGTTCTCCCTTGGGATTTCGAGAACTACAAGGTCTCAATTCTCTTGTTCAGTAAAACCCTAATGACCCTGATGTCCGATGACTCTTTCGGAACTCCTCCTCTATGAGCGAGGGCTTAAACTCTGCACAACTCTCTGAGATCTAACGGCTGACGGGATTTTGCGGTTTTCATCGGCGAATCTAGACCGTCGATTCCTCCTCCGTGGAGATTTCTTGAGAATGGCTAAGTGTTCCTTCTCGGCACTTGCCCTTCAACGCCTGTACTAGAAGCTCTTTCTCGAACCTTTTCACGGCACACTTCCTATGCTCTCCTTTTAACGATAACATGTAGGTACTATACCTCCTGAGATTATCCACTCTGATCCTTCAGAGGAACCTGCGCTTACTCCTTACGCTCGACATTCAGCAACTTCCCCGGTGTTGAATCCTTCAGACTCCGCGCACTTCCTGCAGCAGCAGTCTTTAATCTCCTTTGCTTAGATTAACAACTGAGACTTTTTCTTTATCCTACGCACTCCTTGCACAGCTTCAACAAACCACTTCTACTTCTGGGTGAATAAGAAAAAGTGTTAAACTACTGAGCCTTCATCAACGCATTCCTTGCGGATGAATTCAACTGCACATCTTGCAGGAATCTCCTGGCTCAGATAGAGAAACAATTGAAACTTTATCTCTTTCAGACTTCAGTTTAAACCATGAAATCACATGCACAACATATTCAAAGAAAATGCATAACAAATAAAAAACATTCATGAGCAGAGCATCAATACACAGAGAAAACAACACAAGCCATGAGTTTGAATCAAAGACTCCTTCTATTAATTCAACATCTGTACATGGGTGTTCTTCATACAATTCTCTACATGCTCTTCTCTTCTTGCTCTTAAATAATGGCTCCTATTACAATGATAAAATGAGGGTGTCTATATCCGTTTTCCCTCCTTCCATCTAAAACTGTCTAATCTAGAAATAAATCCTATCCACCTGCATTAAATCTATTAAATGCCTCCTATCTACTTCAGACAAGAGCGTATGGCTCGAGGTCTAATACAATATACAATGCGCCTCCATAAATGGCTTCATTAAAGACTTGTGCTACAATCCCAAAGAACTTTCAAAAATTTGGGTTTGTTTATCCCGCTGATCTCCGCTTGATGTGTTGGCTCACTTGATGAGTTGACGATGCTCCTGCATCATACTCCTCGGCTTGAAAACTTTCATGGGCTTCTGTCCATGAGCTCCTGCATGGTTTGTCCATGCTTTTGAATCACCGCTTTAGTCTCCCAACTAGCATCTTCCACTGGATGGTTTTTCCATTTGACCAGATACTCGAAGTATTTCTTCCATCTAGTCTTTTTTCTTACCCTCTTATCAAGTATACGCTCCATCTGTGGCTTTTCGACAATCGGCATCTGCTTCTGCCACTAGATTTATGGTTGTTCATCACTTCCATCCCCTACTTCTTCAGCCTTATATGGATATAAGTCTGATACATTGAATGTCGTAGATATTCCGATCTCATCCGGCAATTCAATTTCATAAGCATTTTCTCCCAATTTCTTTAGGACTCTGCATGGCCCAATTTTCTTCATTTTCAGCTTGTTGTATGTTCCCCTTGGGAACCTTTCCTTCCTCAAATGTGCCAGAACTAGATCACCAACTTTGAATTGAAGTTGTCTCTGATGCTGATCTGCTCTACGCTTGTATTCCTGGTTTGATTCCAGCAATCGTTTCTTCACCTTGCTGTGAAGTTCTTCCATCGCCTCTGCGAATCCTTCAGCGCTTGCGCTCTTAGTCATTATCTGCTCTAAGTCCCTCAGTTCATATACTCCTCTTGGCTGTCTACCATATACAATTTCAAATGGACTTTTGCCTGTGCTCCTATTCACTGAGTCGTTGTATGCAAACTCTGCCTGTGGCAACACGTTGTCCCAGCTACTATGGTGCTGTGTCACCAAGCTTCTTAATAAATCTCCCAGAATCCTATTCACCACCTCTATTTTCCCATCCATCTGAGGATGATAGGTAGAAATAAACATGAAATTAGTTCCCATCTTCTTCCACAGTGTCCTCCAGAAATGTCCAATGAATTTTGTATCCCTATCTGATACTATGCTTCTGGGTAAACCATGAAGTCTAATGATCTCCTTGAAGAACAAATTTGCGATATGAGTCGCATCGCTGGTCTTCTGGCATGGAATAAAATGTGCCATTTTGGAAAACCTTTCAACCACCACAAAGATTGAATCATGTCCTCTTTGCGTCCTAGGTAACCCCAATATGAAATCCATGCTAATTTCATCCCATGGCCTCTCGGGTATGGGTAATGGTTGATAGAATCTTGCATTCTGCTTCCTGCCCTTTGAATGCTGGCAAATTCTGCACCTGTCAACAAACTTCTTGACATCTGACCGCATCCTCGGCCAAAAGTAGGCTTCGCTCAGCTTTGCAAATGTCTTTTCATGGCCAAAATGTCCTGCTAATCCTCCACTATGCTTCTCTTTTAGCAGATTCTCCCTCATGGAGAAATTTGGAATGCATAATTGATTTCCTCTGAATAACAGTCCATTTTGGATCATGCAATCTATCCACGGGCTTCTGTCTCTGAGAACTGGATTCTCAGCTGCCTCATATGCCTCTGCAAAATCTGCATCACCTACATACATGTCCCTAAGATTTTCAAAACCCAATGTTTTGACTCGGAACTCCTGCAGCAACAAACACTTCCTGCTCAAAGCATGAGCCACTTTGTTAGCAGTACCTGATATGTGTTTAATTACAAATGTAAAATTTTGCATATACTCTACCCATTTAGCATGTTTCTAATTCAACTTCTCCTGTTGAGTCACAAACTGTAATGCAAGATTATCACTACACAGAACAAATTCCTTTGGGATCAAGTAATGCCTCCACTTCTTCAACGCCTGTATGATAGCGTAAAATTATTTGTCATACGTGGAGTAATTCACCTTTGCTTCATCTATCTTCTCACTGAAATATGCAATTGGTCTGTCCTCCTGGATCAAGACCGCTCCTATGGCAAAGCCACTTGCATCACATTTCACCTGGAACACTTTTGTAAAATCCGGCAACACTAAAACCGGTTGTTCTGTGATCTTTCGCTTCAACATATTGAAGCTCTTCTCTGCCTCTTCAGTCCAATGAAAAGATTTATGTCTTTTCTTGACAGTATCCATCATTGATGCGCTGATTCCACTGAAATTCCTAATGAATTTTCGGTAGAAACTAGCTAGTCCATGAAAACTTCTCACCTCGAAAATATTTCTCGGTGATGGCCAATTTTTATTACCTCCACTTTACTCGGATCCATCTTCAATTCATTTGCCGATATGACAAACCCCAAGTAAATGAGTTTTGTCTTCATAAATGAAGATTTCCTCATGTTGATCAACAGCTTTTCTTGCTGTAGCCTCCTCATTACTGCAGCTAAATGCTTCAGATGTTCTTCTTTTGTTTTGTTGAAAATCAATATGTCATCTAGATAAACAATGACAAAATTACCAATGAATTCCTTCAACACTTCATTCATTAGCCTCATGAATGTACTCGGTGCATTCGTCAAGCCAAACGGCATGACTAGCCATTCATACAACCCTTCGTTGGTTTTGAAGGTTATCTTCCACTCATCGCCTTCCCTCATGCGAATCTGATGGTATCCGCTTTTCAAATCAACCTTTGAAAAAAATTTAGCTCCACTTAAACAGTCCATCAAGTCATCCATCCGTGGCAATGGAAACCTATACCTGATGGTTATCTTGTTAATGGCTCTGGAATCAGTGCACATTCTCCAACCTCCATCTTTATTTGGACTCAATACCGTTGGAACGACACACGGACTTAAACTTTCCCTGATCAGTCCTTTATCCAGCAGTTCCTGTACCTGCCTTTTAACCTCTTCGTTTTCCTGTGGCGTCAACCTGTACACAGCTTTGTTTGGCAAACTGGCTCCTGGTATGAGATATATATGATGACTCACACTCCTCACCGGCGGTAATGAATGAGGTAATTCGTCCACCACTATATCAGCGAACTCTTCTAGCAGTTCCTGAATTTCTTCCGGCAAATCATCCACTCTTGTGCTGGTCAAAACAACTTTTGGTTTCCTGACCACAAAGAATTGTGGATCTTCCTCCTTCTTTAATTCTGCCAGAAGTTCCTTCCCACTCATGAGAAGTATAGTATTTCTCAGTTCTGGTTTCACTTCTTTGTCTTTAATTGGAAGTAGCATATGTGTTCTTCCATTCTTCTCCAAAGTATACGTATTCATCTTCCCATCATGAACTACGTTTCTATCATATTGCCATGGTCTACCTAGCAATAAATGACATACATACATAGGAATAACATCACAGAGTATTTTATCATTGTATCCTCCTATCTTGATGTTCACTAAGCACTATTTAGTGACACTCACCTGATGTCCCTTCTGTAGCCATGAAACTTTGTATGGACTCAGGTGATCAGTTGTCTCCAATTCTAGTTTCTCCACCATCTCAGTTGAAACGAGATTGTCTGTGCTTCCGCTATCCACGATAACCTTGCACTTCCTGTCTTTGGTCTTGCATGTGGTTCTGAAAAGTATGTTTCTTTGAGCTGTGTCCTCCACCTCCTTCTCGGGTGTTAAGAGAACCTTACGCATCATCAATGACCTTCCGTCTTCTGCGTCTTCTACCTCATCATCTCGCCTCTGTGCCTCAGCGATGTGAGCTTCTCCTCCATCCTTATTCCTATCTGGACAGTCAACTGCCTTGTGTCCATTCTTCCCACACGTGAAGCACGTGATGACTCCACCTCTGCCTCTTCCTCTACCTCTGGTACAAGGAAATGTGTTACTATCAGCGTATCCTCCACTCTGTTCTGTCTGCTGCCTTCGCTGTTCAGCGTGCTAGCCTCGTTGTGAACTTACACCTCTTTCTGTTCTCGTCTGAGGATTCTTCCAGTCATCCTTAGATTTCTGGAACCTATCTTGGGCAACCGACTTTCCTTTTGGCTGGCTCCTACCTCTGCCTCGCTGTGCTGGCTTATGGCTTAGCTTTTCCTCATCTTTCAACTCCATATGATACGCATCCTCCACCGTTCTGATGGTTGTCATACTCATCTCGTCCTGGATATTGTATCTTAAGCCATTCATATATCTGGCAACTTTTTCATCATCGCTCTCCCAATGACCTGCTCTGATATTGAGCTTGTAGAATTCCTCGGTATACTCCTTCACTGTCATCAACTTCTGCCTTAGGTTCTGCATTCTCCTGAACAGTGTGATCTGATAATCCCTTGGGATGAACTTTGCCTTCATCTTCGCAATCATTCGATCCCAAATTTTGATCTTTTGCTTGCCTTTGGAACGTCTATCCACTTGAAGCTCGTCCCACCATAATGCTGCGTGTCCCTTCAATTTTGTGACAACATGCCTGACCTTTTTATCCTCTTTGATATCCTCATAATCGAAGTAGGTGTCAAGAGCTCGGATCCAATCCAATAGCTCTTCTGCATCCAGACTCCCTTCATAAGTTGGAATGTCCATCTTTGTCTTCGAACTCATCCGAGCGATAGCCTTAATTAACCGCTCATTGGCTGCATCTTCAGCTGCAACTTCTCCCTGCTGTTCGGCTTCAACTTCGCCTTCAGAGTCACTCATATCTCCAGCACTTGCTGTGCGTCTCTGTGCTGCTTCCATATCTTCCAATCTCGCTCTGAGATCACGTATCTGCCTTTCCATATCAGGATTTTGTGCTTGTCTCCCTCTGCCTCTCTGGTTTCCCCTATCCTCTGGATCGGGTGATTTTCTTTCTCTCCTCAACGACATGGAGAAATTTTCCTTTCTTCCGTGCTACAGAAAACAGATAAATTTTCTTTCTCTGATACCACTTCTGAAGCAAACGCGCCAACCAGGGCACGCCTACTCCCACCAGGACCTTCTCTTCCTTAGGCCTGAAGAGCTAGAATGCTCTTCAAAACCCCTTTCGGGACTTTGTCACCCACAGAACGCTTCTTTTGATCTCCCTTCTTCCAATCGGGAAATTAGACCTCGCAAGATCACGAGTCCTGAAAGCACAGGATCGGGTCTTCACTAAACCCCGAAATCTGATGAATATTCACCCCCGTGCTCCCTTGCTCTTGTCGGAAATTGTTCCGTCAGGAAATCGGCCTCCACGAGGTCGTAAATAACTTACCTTACAAATCCCCGATTCCCGATCTCCGACGCCACTTGGCGTCAACCCACGGCAAGGCTCGACCTTCCAACACCTATCCTCTGCTAAGGCCCTTAAACCTGTCGGGAAATCGCGTATCGGAATATTGCGATTCTCGTTATCAATGTACACGGGACATTCGAATACCCGAAATCCGGTACGTTGACACCTGTTCTCCACTCGACATAGTGGCTGCGTGGTTATCTCATTTCGGAGTTTCGTGACTCCTCCTGTAGCGATTCTTGCGACACCGAGAATCTCGAAATGCTGAACCCCGATGCACGTGCAGACTCTCTCCTCCACGTCACCACTTCCTTCCCTCTATCGGGTATTGCAAAATCGTGATTTCAAATGTAGTGATTCCTTTGTAGGTGGAAACCCCGGATGCCGAACCCCGACTCACTTGGGATTGCTGACACGTGTCCCACAAATCAATGGCTTCGATCCTATTGGGAAATCGCGGATCGCGATTTCCTGTTGCGCAAGTCCCTTGCCCGCGAGACCTCCGATGCCTCCAAGCACTGACACGTCTAGATATCCTGCCACGTGTTCAGTCAGATCAATGGCTGAGTTCTCCCTCGGGATTTCGAGAACTACAAGGTCTCAGTTCTCTTGTTCAGTAAAACCCCGATGACCCTGATGTCCGATGACTCTTCCGGAACTCCTCCTCTGTGAGCGAGGGCTTAAACTCTGCACAACTCTCCAAGATCTAACGGCTGATGGGATTTCGCAGTTTTCCTCGGCGAATATAGACCGTCGATTCCTCCTCCGTGGAGATTTCTCGAGAATGGCTAAGTGTTCCTTCTCGGCACTTGCCCTTCAACGCCTGTACTAGAAGCTCTTTCTCGAACCTTTTCACGGCACACTTCTTGTGCTCTCCTTTTAACGATAACACGTAGGTACTATACCTCCTGAGCTTATCCACTCTAATCCTTCAGAGGAACCTGCGCTTACTCCTTACACTCGACATTCAGCAACTTCCCCGGTGTTGAATCCTTCAGACTCCGTGCACTTCCTGCAGCAGTAGTCTTCAATCTCCTTTGCTCAGATTAACAACTGAGACTTCTTCTTCAGCCTCCGCACTCCTTGCACGGCTTCAACCAACCACTTCCACTTCTGGGTGAATAAGAAAAAGCGTTAAACTACTGAGCCTTCATCAATGCACTCCTTGCGGATGAATTCAACTACACACCTTGCAGGAATCTCCTGGCTCAGATAGAGAAACAATTGAAACTTATTCTCTTTCAGACTTCAGTTTAAACCATTAAATCACATGCACAACATATTCAAAGCAAATTCATAACAAAGAACAAACATTCATGAGAAGAGCATCAATACACAGAGAAAACAACACAAGCCATGAGTTTGAATCAAAGACTCCTTCTATTAATTCAACATATGTACATGGGTGTTCTTCATACAATTCTCTGCATGCTCTTCTCTTCTTGCTCTTGAATAATGGCTCTTGTTACAATGATACAATGAGGGTGCCTATATCCGTTTTCCCTCCTTCCATCTAAAACTATCTAATCTAGAAATAAATCCTATCTACCTGCATTAAATCTATTAAATGCCTCCTATCTACTTCAGACAAGAGCGTATGGCTCGAGGTTTGATACAATATACAATGCGCCTCCATAAATGGCTTCATTAAAGACTTGCGCTACAATCCCAAAGCACTTTCAAAAATTTGGGTTTGTTTATCCAGCTGATCTCCGCTTGATGTGCTGGCTCGCTTGATGAGTTGGCGATGCTCCTGCATCAAATTAGTAGTAGTGCATTTTTTTTATGAATTTAGAGTTTAGACTATGTAGTATGTGACTCATGAGTCATGAGCTAACAAACTATGATGTTGTAATTTTTTCGTTGGGTAGATTTTAAAGTTTTGGACCTTGGGCATGTATGTTGACATTGGTGATTGGACAATCTCTAAGATTATTAAGTTATTTCATATTTTGATTTTTTGATTTCATATATAGTTTTATTTTTATGCTTCATCATTTTATGTGTGTGTTTATGTCTATACGTTCCTTGAGGGTTATCTCAAGTAGTCTTGAGCGATACGTGAAATATTTTCCCCCAAAAGTTAGGGAGGTCATGGGTTCAACTTTATTTTTCCTCTTGAGCTTAGGTTCAGTGATCAGGGTGATGGTTAACCCTGTTCACCACCTATGAATCATGGGGAAGTACTTGAAGGGTTATCTGCTAGGTGTTTCCTTGGAGTGTGTGTGTGTGTGTGTTGTTGTTGTTGTTGTCCCCAACTAGTCATCCATTGAAAATTTTTGGGGAGTTCGCTAACCATTCTGAAACTCATTCCCCGACCCGACTGTTCCTCCTTTTCATAAAATATTGGAACATAGGTATATCCCCTTTGTATGATCCAAGTTTGTTGCACTAAGATAATTAAGTGACTCTACAACACATGGTGGAATACATGTGTAACTTGTTTAGGTGGAATAAATTAAAATGGAAAAAAAAGTCTCAACCCCATATCTTTTAGTTGTTTAGAGGTTTGCATAGGGTTTCTTTTTATACCTCTCAATGCTTAATGATATTAATATCATCACCTTAGTCATTGTTGCATTGAGAGAAACGAGGTGCACTCTACAAGCTAGGGTGGAAGAGTTGTGCCACATGTGTGTGTGTGTGTGTGTGTATAAATTGAAATGATTTTTTTTTTGTGTTTGATGTCTAATGTCAAAAAGAAAACAAATTAGTATAGATCCATCTTGATTCTGAATATTTTAAGCATTGCACCTATTTTAGTTTTATCTATTTTGATGTTTAATAGATCCAGGGTTAATATGGATATATACAAGTTATAATGTTTAATAGATAGAACTAGAGATCTTCATCACATTTATCACTTTTCATTGGTTGGAACAAAATATAATCTATTGGCAACATTTCTAGGCTCACTAATTCTTCCTTAGAAAGCTAGTACGCGTTCCTACTTGATTGTAGAACACATTCTTTCAAATAGTTAGGTTTTCAATCTTGGAAAATAAGTGAATAATCTTTATTCTATGTTCATTGCCTCTCTTTGGTGGAAGGGCATCACTTTGGAGATAACTGGATGATTAGATAGGTAGGAATAACTATACAGAATATTATTATATTAATAATAGTATCCTTTTAAAGATGTTGTGGAGTTATATTTAATGGAGAAACTACATTTCCTCATCTGGGAGAAGTTTTGACTCTCAAATATAATTTAGCAGTGCAATTTGCAGCTAGGATAGGATTTTTAGAAAATATATGGGTTTTCTTGAAGTTGGAGCCAAACCAGACATGTTTGTTGTCCATCCTTACATAGGGAGGGGTAGCAAGCATGCTTTTACTTTGGCCGAAATTGTATTATTTTATGATCCATTTATATTTTGTTTGTTAATGAAATATATGATACATTTGTTTCAAAAGAAAAAAATTTAAGAAAAGCATACATTTTTGTATATTCAATGTTAATTACCATTTATATGGTTTCTCATATTTGATGCACCTATTTGTATTTAATCCATACTTGTTATTTCCTAGTAAGGCCCACTCTTATAATTTGGTGGTGAAACATAGATGAAATTGTGATTTGGGTGCAAAACAATAGTGGAGTACCTACCATGTGGATTTCTTCTGCATGTGAGGATGAACAATTTTTGAAGAGAAATCAAAATTTTGCAGTTGGCTTGTTAGAAACATTTGAGTATTATTTCTATCAAATAATTATGATCAATTATGGAAACTTACATGATTGTTAATTTATTAACATCTTCTTGTATTCTTTGATACCTCATCAATGATTTTATGATATCAATGATAAATTATGAATATTTACATGACACAAGAACATATTTAAGCCAAATTTCATCAAGGTGATATGCCTGAAATGATACCTACTCCACTTTAGTTTTTTCTAAAAGATGATTCCTAGTAAAATTCATGAGCATCTCTTTTTTCTAAAAGATAATTCCTATTAAAATTCATGAGAATCTAAACTAATGGAAGACGAAATGCAAGAAACCATAACAAAGTAATCCACCGATCCCTTGTTCGAACTTAAGGAGAAAAATAATCCCTTGCAAGGTAAGTATTAAAATTTCAATTCCTTGTTCTAATAGTTGGTTTGAATGTGTCTAACAAGTCTTGTAGGGGTTTAGCCTAGGTAAACATAGGGAATATTCATGACCTATTCAATCAATCCTAACCAAACCTAACTAGGGTTAACATAAAATTAGCAATTATGCACTAAAAAAATAAAGTAAAATTGTAAAGATGGAGATTAGTGATTTATTTTAAAAATTGGAGCAATTGATATTAACTCTTTATGTAAATTTGGTTCCATTTTCTTGATTTTCTTAACATCAAGGGTCAATGTATTGCATCTCTTTTAGAGAGAATAAATTTGAAAATTTCAATGGATTTCTCATTACAAATTAGGAAACGTGTAACTTCTACTCAAATATTCATTTATCATTCCATATTTTTATTATTGAAGCCTCAACCATATGAACTTTCCCTTATGTCGACGGTATGTTTACTATTTACCAAAATTTGACTTGAATGCCAATTTTACATTCTTTTGCTATGTTCCCTAATTAGTAATACTATCTTGAATAAATCTTAATGCTTATTACTTGCAATGTAAACAAAAATTTGAAAAGACATTTTTTTTTTGGAAAAGTCCATAAAGTTGTGAGAAATTTGACAGGATATGTCTACCACCTGAATGTGTGGAGATCCAAGTATATTCTATAGTGAATTGTGTTTTAATGCCATTTATCCATGAAGGATTATGTGCAATATATTCCATGTCTCTATATTAGTATTTCCTTCCACATTAATACTCCTCTTCTTCTTAAAACTTAATCATTGGGTCTATCTTGTTTTTTATCCCTACCTAATATTATCTTTTTCTTAAACTAGTTAGTAGTTTGCACAAATACATAAAAACATTGACGTTATTGAAACCCTTTCTGATGGATGCCACTTATTATGTAGTGCATATCTCACTCTCTTGAATTATTTGATTAAAAGAATGGCCTCATTTGAGGTTCATTTGGTCACACACTCATATCTTGATACTAGAATTGGCTTTAAATCAATGTTGCAAATATCTTGGATTTTTCTCGATATTTCCATTTTTTCCAATATTTTTGTGTTGTTGGTTTTGCCAAGTTTTTCAGGTCCAAGCTTATGATTGTTTATACTTTTGGATGTTTTCCATGATATTTATGATAAATTTCTCTCTAAACCCTTGGAGATATGATATTTGCAACATTGCTCCAAATATATTTCATCTCAGCTAATGTAACTTAAAATAAATGTTGCATATACTACTCCATAGAACAAATAAGTACATCATGGAACAAAGAGAATTGCATCACATGAACAATAGGGATACTAGGAAAATATTTTCATAAAAATGACAAAAAGGAAATCATATGAGTCTCCAAACTAAGAGGAAGGGACTCAACATCTCTACATAAAACACTATGTTGGACTCTCATAAGAAAGACCAACTCCTACTTAAATATCCTCAAATCCCCTAGAATAAAAGAGGATGGGTCCTACTAAAAAGCAACTTGACCCTGATGTTCTCATAGAATACCAATTGCAATCAATTGAATTGCGTGCCACAAGAATTTGTAGATTTCCATAATCATCCAATTATTTCCTACAAAAGGACCTTTCCACGAAAGTTGGGTAGTGAAAAGAAAGTGAAATTCTAGCTGAAATTGTGCCCAAAACATTATATCCAACCAACATCTCCAAAAAACATGTTCAACTATTTCGTTCTTTCTGCGGAGAACAAAAACAATATCTATCACATACTCAGAACAAAATTATTAAATATTCTCTTGATATCCAACCCTTGATGGAGAAAAAGTCACCCTTTAACCTTGTGTTTAAAATTTAGTTGCACACACCCCCTAGTTGTCACCTTTCCATGTTTAATTATTCACAATTGGCATACTCATACAATTATAACATTTTATGAAACACATTCATTCACGTACATAAAATGATAGTCAAGGAACTCCAATGAAATAAATCATTTTCCCTATTATTGTAGTAATGATGGAAACTTGTTCATAGTTGTGTTAATACCCATATTTGCACCTTGTGCAGATACAAAGTGTTAAGGTCAGATATCTCAATTATTCAAGCATGTTTTGAGACATACATGGAAGGTACATGAAATTCAACACCTTATTCTTTTTAGATTACCTATATGTTCCATCAACTCACCAATTTGACTACATGATGGACATATTCCAGTTTAGGGTGTGTCATTCTTCAACTTGTTGAAATTGTAACAAGCATCAAGGGTGCACACAACATGGAAGAGTTTTGATTATAGATTGTCGGGTATTAGGATTAAACAAAGAATATTGAGTCTAGTGCTTCTTTATTTGAATATTCACCTGAAGCAAGTTCCATATAATTTATGAATTAGTATGGTACATTTACATGCTCGCAAGCCATCCATAGCATGTTTCTTAGAGTCTGATAAACACACTTAATGTTGGTTCTTGCACATAGATAAGCACCCATATCAAAAAATAGATATGACTTTGATATCTGGGTGTAAATGAGTTGTTCAGTGTTAGAGCTTCACAATGGAGCAAGCATTTTCATTGATTAGGATTTATAGAAGGTGTGAAATCATTGTGGTATATAATTAGTGCCTCAATAGCCTAACATTAACACCTAAGACATATGTGAAAATCAATTTTTTTCTTATTCGTGTAGAGCCTCCAATTCCATCACCTTTCACTTAAGATAGCAAGGAGACTTAACTCTACACTTGGGGGAAGAGGCACAACCCTTTGTGCCATGTTTAGTATGTGAACTGATCTAGAAGATACATAGTTTAAGGTTTATCTTGCATGTTTGGGGATCTTTTTCCAAGGATGTTTTATCATGATAAAGGGAGCTCCTTTTTTAGGAATATTACATGAAGGTAATAATTTATTTTTAACATGCTTTGTTGATTTGAAGGATATCTTTATTGACCTCTATTTGGGGTAGATTTGCATGACTAACACATCTTTATTCCTGCATGGAGAAGGGTGCTCATATGAGCATGTTTTGTTTTTTCTTTTATGATTATATTTTGGTCTATATTCATCTTGAGGGTGTTGTTTTTGAGGTGGTTTGCATGTGGATCCATATACTAATTTGGACCTGAGTCGGGGACTGATTCTATTGCTTATCCTTTGTGCAAATTTAGTGTGTAATCTGGCATAGGGAGGTGTTGTTTTGAGACAAGATTGGTTTGTTTGCATGTATGAGGATGATCATTGTTTTAGTGAAGTTATTTTTAGCATGAAGGTGCACTACTTATGATGAGATTGTGAGTGCCAAATATAGCAAAGATAGGTGCTACAATATGCGAGCTATTATCATTAGTGGTGATGAGGACAATTTATTGCTACTTTTTTGGCTCTTTTATCATGATGTATTTTTGGAGAAGGAAAATTAAGAAAAAAACATGCTTAATTTAGTAGAGACTTCAGATTTGGAATTGATATTCAAGAATAAATTCTATAGCAATAAGAGGGTCAATCCATTTGTGTCCATTCTTCATATTTTACTATTTTTCTTGTCTTCTTCTAGTCTTATAATCTAAGAATGTGAGAAACATACTGAAATCGTTTTAGGTCCACAAGGTCTTGATCAATGACCATTGTTATACATCCCTTTCGTTTCCTTGGGACAAACTCAATGTTGGTTTGTAACAAAATTATGCACTTTCATCTTTGATTAATGACAGTAGGTTTGTTTGATTTATTGTTGACAATTCCTTTGTGACTCTCTTTTATGTATGATCTCAACTTTAGGTATTTTAATTATAAATATTTAATCATCGATTACATTAGCCTTTAATTGTTGGTATTTCTGAGCTATGGCACTTTGTAACAGGTCGATAAACTATTTAGATAAATTATTGAGCTAAGTGGAATAGTTTACAACCATGTCAAGTGAATAATAATACCAATGTTTTTTTATCTTGTGGATACTAATCTTTCTCTGGTGGTAGTTATTAATAGAACAATATGTTTATGGTGAACTTCTTCCCTCTTATATTTTGTTTTCTTGGTAGGTAAGGATGATCTGAACCTCGGGAGTGATAAGTTTCCAATAATTGGTTGTTTCTGTCACTCCTTCAAAAGGGTCAGTAATAGATCATTTTACTTGAGCATTTTGCAATTAAAGGTAAAGTTGAAGTCTATGTGCTTGAATTGGAAGTGAATGAAAACCTCTTTAGTATTCCTTATGTGCAATATGTCATGCTTTCTTTTCACATCCTATGTGCGGATATTCATGGAAAAAAAATATAAGAACATAATACACATGATGGATAAGACACTTCACTTGATAACATAGTTCACCCTTGCAGTGGGCTACCTCTCCGAGTCATGCTCCAAAGCTTGACAGCTTTATTCTTCTCGATGTAATGATGTGTCTCCTTTACAAGTTGTAAGGCCAAATTCCCTCTTCGACGATGTCAACAAGAGATCGAAATGTGATCATGAATGTATCAGCTTCACAAGTTCTACTCATGAGGCATCCATGATGCTGACATGGACATCATTCCCACATACTCAATATATAAAAAGATGAAGAATGAAATATGACCCCCATCAACATGGAGCCATCAAAAGCCTTAGATATTCTGCTCAGATCCAAAACATAAATATGCATCCCATACAAAAGATCTCATAACCCACAAGAATTAGAACTGCTTCATTGGCCACTTGTCATGCAAGTGCCACAATTTCTCTGTCACATATAACTGATTGATTTGATGTGAAAGAAGATAATAAACAAATAGATAGAAGGAATAAGTTGATCTTGCTGCCTTGCTGCATCTTCTCTCTGCTCCTTCAGACCTATAACATGCATGCTATGCTACAACCTTTAATGACCAAAACAACATAATGAAAAGCATGTTTACATTGGCTTCTTCAACACTTAGCTTGCTTATCTAAAGCTCTGCTGCCAAAAAAGACCTCATCATTGGATTCACATCATCAAATCACCTAAAAATGACTATCAAATCATCTTCATTTGAGTCGGACACTTTCAGGCCCACGAGACACCTCTACCTCGGCTACCGTGCCACTACCTCTGCAATAAATGATTCATTATGGAATTAATCTGCTAAAGTTTTGCTCAGATCATAAAATTAACATCACCACTGCCTTTTTGGCATCATTTTACCTAATACTGACTATCTCCATGCCTCGATCTGAGTCTGGCACTTTCGGACCTAAGAGGCACCCTCAGCTTGATTTACGTGCCAAAATCTGTACAGTCCGTACAGATTCCATACCATGTCGTACAGTCTATACCAGGCCATACAGATGCGCTCAGACCTTCTCTTGTACTCTGTGCACTGGTGTGTTCTTCTTTGAATGCACACGCTGCTCATGCGCTGGTGTGTTTTGTTCTGAATGTACCTGCTCTTGAACTTGAACTGAATGCCTCCTTTAAATAATATTTTTCGGGCAGTTATGTCATCAATGACATGCTTGGCGCACTGGTAGCTTGGATAAATTTAGGATGTTTAGTTGGCGGAGGTCCCGGGGTTGAATCCCACTGGCCTCCCCATTTTGGCGAACTGTTAAAATTGTTTTAGCGCGTGCCCCTGCTAAGTTTAGCAGGCGACCACTAAACTGGCGGAATCTGCTAAATATAGTGGAATTGCCACTAAAATGGCGGATGAGCTGTTAAACTTGGAGAATATTCTGGCGTATATTTGGCAGTCGCTAAATCTGGTAGCTGGTGGAATATGCCTCCATATTTGGTGGAATCACCCCAGATTTGGCAGCACTTTTAATATATATATTTTTTAAATATTTGGTCACGGGTTGATATTGTGCATTTCAAGGTTGCCACATGGCACCTCCCTATTGGGCCATGTGGCCTCCATTTATTCGTCCACCAGTATGCATTGACGTCACGTTGGACACATGGCACCTTCTGGGTGGTGCCATGTGGCATCACCTGGGAGTGCCACATGGCACATTTTCACTGGTCCACATGGCACCCTGAAAAGGCCAAATTCGAGTGACATGTGGCAGCCTCTGGTGCTGCCACATGTCATGTTGACGTCATCATGACACATGTCACTCTATTCACTTTCCACATAGTCTATACAAATGTAGATGTCTTTCGTATGGATGCTGACGTCAACAGTACAGATGCTGACTCATCCCTGTTGACTGGACTGGGTTGACCAGAACTTTGATTGCTTATAACTTTTGATCCGTAACTCCGTTTGACGAGCCATTTGCATCGTTGTAAATATTGCAACACGTTATTTGTGATAATGTTGTTTTAATTGAGTTTTGGGAACTTTGATTTTTCCCTTTTTCTGTCTGCTGAGGCCATTCTAAGCCTCCTAGGACACTTCTGTGCGTTCTAGCACACTTATGAAACTTCTTTGATGTTCCGTATATTCATCTGGATCATAGCTCCCAACTAAAAAGACTTTTGGTCCCCAAAATTCATTACATTAAGTTTCATTTCCATTGGACTTACAATAAGAAAATCATACCCAAACTACCTCACAAGGCCTAACAATATCAACATGTGTCAGAAAAAGAAAAGAAGTGATATCAACAATTATCACTTTTACACAATACCCTTCTACGGGGGCTGAATCGCAACATGTGATTTAAAAAATATGGCCACTCTCGCTAACTCAAAATGATTTTCCCCATTTGTTCAACCATTTTTCCGAACATGTCCTCTTTACCGAGCTGTCCTTTCTCTGGTAGTTGGTCTTCTCCTAGTGGCGGATTTTCCTACAACACTGCCCGACTGACTGTCTCTCTCAAATATGTATGTCTGGTCTTCTTGTCCCTCTTTCGACGTAGATCATGATGTAAGTCCCAACAAGTGGCCTCATGATGCCCATATCTACTACAATGGCAGCAATAGCCTTTCTCCTTCAGAGGTGCATTCCCCCTACTCTTTTCCATGTGTGGAAAAAAATATACCATCCTTGTCCTTCTCCTGGTTTCCATAACCTTCCTTGACAAGGAATTTCTCTTCCAACACTGGGACACTGTGTGGTTACTCAATCCAAAAAAATTGCATGGTCTTTGATGCCAAAAGCCTTGCTTTATATGATTAACATACTTATAATTAAATGGAATTTTAGAGTTTCAAGATTTCTTATACCTCGGTAACTTTCCTCTAGAGTCAGACTGGAAAGAAGAATTGGTCTCAAATCTGACACTGTGATGCTCATCTCTCCCTGGAGATGTCTTGAATCCTCGATCATGAGAAGTTGTGCTCTCGCCCTACACTGAATCAATTTCATCTCTTGATGAACTGTTGAACTCTAGAGTCTCAGTGACTTCCCTAGGGTCTCCTTCTCGAATGGTTTTTGAGATTTCTCCAACATCCTTTGGGACATAGCCTATCCTGGCATATTGAGGCCAAACCACTGTCTCGATGGATCCAAAATACCTTGGCCATTGGTTCCAAGGCCTCCTCCTTCATATCCCATCTTTCTCATCAACCTTAAGCTGATGCAAGAAGCATGTTGTGCAAGGATTTAAAAAGAATCATCAGCATTAATCAAGAAAGGAATTATACATGGTTTATTTACCTCTACCTCAAACTGGGACCCTTGGTCTTCTTCTTGAGATGTGTCTAATTGTTCTTGGTGAGAAGAATCAGTGGAAGATGCTTCTATGAATCCTCCTTGGTTTATGGATGCATGTAGGTCATCTTCATTTTCTTGAAAAAGTGTGCATGCATTTGCACTGTCATGATCACACCCATAACTGGTGAAGTTTCCATGGTCACTAGATGGTCTTATTAGCATCCCATTCATAGAGCCTTCCTCTATCTGCATCTTCATGGCTTGCAACTTCTTTTGCAACCTTTGGTTTTCTTCTTCTGCAACATGCAACAATGTCTTCAATCCAACATTCTCTGCTTGAAGCACTTGGTTGAGCTCTTGAAGCTCATCGAACCACGATTTTTTTGGTGGCCTTGTCATCCTTATTTTCAACACCTGCAATCGATATCAATCCTGCTCTAATACCACATGATCTGAACCCTGGGAGTGATAAGTTGCCAATAATTGGTTGTTTCTGTCACTCCTTCAAAAGGGTCAGTAATATATCATTTTACTTGAGTGATTTGCAATTAAAGGTAAAGTTGAAGTCTATGTGCTTGAATTGGAAGTGAATGAAAACATAATTAGTCTTCCTTATGTGCAATATGTCATGCTTTATTTTAACATCCTATGTGCGGAAATTCATGGAAAAACAACATAAGAACATAATACACATGATGGATAAGACACTTCACTTGATAATAGAGTTCACCCTTGCAGTGGGCTACCTCTCAAGGTCATGCTCCAAAGCTTGACCGCTTTATTCTTCTCGATGTAATGATGTGTCTCCTTTACAAGTTGTAAGGCCAAAGTCCCTCTTCAGTGACGACAACAAGAGATCGGAATGTGATCAGGAATGTATCATCTTCACAAGTTCTACTCAGGAGGCATCCATGATGCTAACATAGACATCATTCCCACATACTCAATACATAAAAAGATGAAGAATAAAATATGACACCCATCAACATGGAGCCATCAAAATCCTTAGATCTACTGTTCAGATCCAAAACATAAATATGCAGCCCATACAAAAGATCTCGAAACCCACAAGAATCAGAACTGCTTCATTGGCCACTTGTCATGCAAGTGACACAATTTCTCTGTCACATATAACTGATTGATTTAATGTGAAAGAAGATAATAAACAAATATATAGAAGGAATAAGTCGATCTTGTTGCCTTGCTGCAGCTTCTCTCTGCTCCTTCAAACCTATAACACGCATGTTATGCTGCAACCTTTAATGACCAAAAAAACATAATGAAAAACATGCTTACATTGGCTTCTCCAGCACTTAGCTTTCTTATTTGAAGCTCTACTGCAAAATAAGACCTCATCATTGTATTTACATCGTCGAATCACCTAAAAATGACTGCCAAATCATCTTCATCCGAGTTGGACACTTTCAGGCCCAAGAGACACCTCTACCTCGGATACCGCGCCACTGCCTCTGCAATAAATGACTCATTCTGGAATTAAGATGCTAATTTTTCTTAGATCATAAAACTAACATCACCACTGCATTCATGGCATCATTTTACCTAAAAATGACTGTCTCCACACCTCGATCTGAGTCTGGCACTTTCGGACCCAAGAGGCACCCTCACCTTGATTTGCATGCCAAAATCCGTACAATCCATATGGATTCTGTACCAGGCCATACAGACGCGCTCTCGTACTTCGTGTGTTGGTGTGTTTTTCTCTGAATGCACACGTTTCCCATGTACTAGTGTGTTCTGTCCCGAATGTACCCGCTCTTGAACTTGAACCAGATGCCTCCTTTAAATAATATTTTTCAGAAAGTTATGTCATCAATGACATGCTTGGCACGCTGGTAGCTTGGATAAATTTAGGATGTTTAGTTGGCGGAGGTCTCGGGGTCGAATCCCACAAGCCTCCCCATTTTGGCGAACTGTTAAAACCGTTTTGGCGCGCACCCCTGCTAAGTTTAGCGGGCGACCACTAAATTGGCGGAATCTGCTAAATATAGTGGAACTGCCACTAAAATGGCGGATGAGCTATTAAACTTGGTGAAGATTCTGGCGTATATTTGGCATTCGCTAAATCTGGCAGCTGGTGGAATATGCCGCCATATTTGGCGGAACCGCCCCAGATTTGGCAGCACTTTTAATATATATATATTTTAAATATTTGGTCACGGGTTGATATTGTGCATTTCGGAGGTGCCACGTGGCACCTCCCTATTTTTCCACGTGGCCTCCATTTATTCATCCACCAGTATGCACTGACATCATGTTGGACACGTGACACTTTTTCACTGGTCCACGTGGTGCCCTGAAAAGGCCAAATTCGAGTGACACATGGAAGCCTTTGGTGCTTCCACGTGGCATGTTGATGTCATCATGACACGTGTCACTCTATGCACTTGCCACGTAGTCTGTACGGATGCTAATGTCATCCTTACGGATGCTGACTCATCCCTGCTGACTGGACTGGGTTGACCAGAACTTTGACCACTTATAACTTTTGATTCGTAACTCCATTTGATGAGCGGTTTGCGCCGTTGTAAATCTTTTTTTTTTTTTTAAGTAAAAAAGAGTTGGAGCCTGTTATATTAACAATGACAAAATACAGTGTTGTAGGGGATGCCTGCTGTCCCACCTGAGAAGGAAACTGAGACAGCTAGACATTCCTGGTCATGTGGCATCATAGTTGCAGAGAGGTCTATAATTAACAAAATTGGCACTGCTAACTCCCGCCCGTAGGAAACCAGGAGTGCAGGTTGCAGCATAAGTCTAGTGTTTTTGTCTAAAACTAAGACATATAAAAAGCTAACTGTCCATCGACCTAGACTATGTAACAAAACCATAAGCAAAGTCTGGGATGAAGCATCAAGTAACCTCTGAGCCAGTGGGAGTGTCGTTGTCCACAGTGTGCCGCCATCACACTGGAAATGCGTAAGCTCGGGCACATGTCAGGCATTGTTTCTTCGGCGTAGCTCTTGAGTGCGCAGCGAAAAACATGTCTAGCCTCTGCTCCAGCCTCACAATATGAAAGGTCTGGTCTTCGAGGAGATTTCGCACCTCAAAGATGACGTTGAGATAACCTCCATCGACCGAGGGTGGCTGTGCCTGGGTATTATCTGCAGTCGCTCCATGCTCGTTGTCTCCGGTGTCTGCTCTGGTGGGTTCAGGAGGAATTTCCTCCTCTATATAGCAGGGAGAGTATGGTTCTTCTCTGCTGATGCTGCCCTGAGAGCTCGTTCCACTTGCCATTCCTGGGGTGCTGTCCAAACCAAAGTGCGTGTAGGGATGCAAATTCTCCAGGACCGTGAGTAAAGTGTGTGCAGGGGGGCTGTCTATGCCTTCGTCCGAGATCTCCTCCTCAACAATTTCCATTCCCCGCATTCTTCTTCGTCTGGCTGCCACTGCAATTTCCCTTTCAAACTCCTCCTTTCGCTTTCGACGCGACTTCACTGCATGCCAAGAAACCCCCCTTCGTGGTGTTCCTCAAAGTCTTGGCATGGCATTACAGAGTGATAATGCGGCCAAGCGAAGCGGCCACACCAGTCTTACGAAAGCTAACTCACGGCGATCCCAATGCTTCTGCGAGACAGGGGTTCTCAGGCTCTCTCTATAGCCTGGAGGTGCAATGCATGCAAAGAGCCCAAGCATTATGCTTATTCCGATAGCCACCGCCATCATGTCCTCCATTAAAGTCTGAGACTGAGCGCGGGTACCCTCCCCTTGTGCGAGAAGGCTCCGTGTTTGAATGCGTTTGTGGGATTTCATGTCGAATTAATGGTGTTTTGATGCGGGCCGGTGAGTGCCATGCCACCGCCTCCCCACTCACTCCCACGTGTCCGCGTCATCCGCCCTGTCACCCCATCTGGGGAGTGAAGATCTTGGTTGTCCAGGCCTTGGCATCGCACGAGGACCTATGAAACTGGTGAGCCTTGGCCTTCCCAGCATAAGCGTTCCTCTCCCGTATCCACTACCTCGTTTGCCAGGTGATCTGCCACTTTGTTGGCTTCTCTTTTCACATGTGAAGTGATGATGTTGTAGTGCGGCTGGAGGTGAAGAGTGAAGTCAGCTAGTAAGCTTTGGAGTCTCCAACTTGGTGAGATCTTGTCTGGGTTGCCTCCGTGGAGTATTCTAGTGGCTAGCCTGATGATGATTTGGGAATCTCCTTCTAGGATGACCTTATGATGTCCTTTTCCAATGGCCATTTGGAGTCCTCGGAGGAGTCCTGTCAGCTCAGCCACATTGTTGGTTGTTTCTCCGAGAAAGCCTGCCTCCATATCAAGGATTTTCCCTTCTGAATCTCGTAGCACGACCCCATATCCTGCCGGTCCCGGGTTACCTTTGGAGGCGCCATCAAAGTTGGCTTTGATGAAGTGCAAAGGAGGGGGAGACCAGTTGGTGGGAATGATAGGTAGACCCATGTTGCGCTGTTGTTGAGGCTGTCTACTAGTTATGGGTTACCAAAGCTGAAGAATATTTAGCTCTTCGGGGCTACATTGCTGAGCTGCTACGGTCCAATGCTTACTTCAGACTGTTTCTTGGATTAGGGACTTGACTTTCGTCCAAGTGACTTCGGGTGGCACAGATAGGGAATGGAATATTCTCTTGTTTCGCTCCTTCCAGATTTGCCAGAGCGTGAATCTCGGTAGCAAGGTCCAAATGAAGTTTAAGATGGGGTTGCTAAAGGATATATTGTCCTAGTTTTCGATTGTGCTGTTGATGCAGCTCCGATTTCTGCTGGATTTTCGCATGAGTTGCGCCCCAAGGTCCCATACCTGTTGGCTGTAATAGCAGCCATTGAAGAGGTGCTCTTTGGTTTCCTCCATTTGAAGACAGAGAATGCAGCGAGAGGGTCCTATAAGGCCTCTCTTATGGAGGTTGTCCTAGGTCAAGGTTCTATTGTGCGCTACTAGCCAAAGAAAGGTGGATATTTTAGGGCAGAGAGCAGGATTCCAAACCTTGCTCCAGATGTGCTCTGGTTCTGATTCCTGTTGGTTGGCTTGTAGTGAGTAAGATTCCCTGATGGTGAAGACGCCAGCCGGGGTGTACCCCCAACACAGGATGTCTGGTCCCTCCCGATATCGTATTTTCCTGTTGGAGGCCTGAGCCTGCCATGTCTGCAGATTCAGAGTATCGGGGACTCCAAGCTCTTGATGCGTGGTTTTCCAGCGACGCCATTGTTGCTACGGGGTATGCACTGCCCAAATGTCTTTGACTTTTAGAGGGGTGTGTTGGTGGAGAGCTCTTTTGAGGTCCGCTAGTTCCTCCATAGAGTCCAGCGGTTTAAGCTGCTGCCATGAATCTTGCCAGAAGAGGGCGCTTTCACCATCTTTTATTTCCCAAAAAGCGTGATTTTGAACCAGAGTGCGATTTTTCCAAGCAGTGTTCCATATGTTGGAGCCATGTATGTAGTTGTTGTGTCTAATTAGCTGGTCTTTTGATGTGAGGGGGGCATATTTGCACTGCCAAAGTTGTGCCCAAGTTGCTGAAGGATTTTTCAACCATCTCCACCAGATTTTGGCTCCCATCACTTGATTTAGTTTTCCAGGATCTCGAAGCCCGAGTCCACCTTGACTCTTTGGCATGCACAGCCGATCCCAGTTGACAAGAGCCCATTTATTTTTGGGTTGGAGGCCCTGCCAAAGAAAATTTCTTTGCAGAGTTCTAATAGCTTTGATGACTTTTTTGGGGGCTGCCAGGGCCGTAAAGAGGTAAGTGGGCAGCGCTTGCAGGACAGATTTGAGGAGAACCAAGCGAGAAGTGATATTGAGGGGTCTAAATGTCCAGTTGCGCATTCTGTTGGAGATGGAGAGTAGGAGACTGTCCCAAGAAATGGAAGAGGCCGCTGCCCCTGTTAGAGGTATTCCTAGATAATTGGACAGAAGGGAGCTCTTGGGTATTCCTAAAAGCCTGGAGATGTGTCTCTGCACAGGGATCAGAGTGTTAAAGAAGTAAAGCTTGGACTTGTCAAGGTTGAGGGTCATGCCAGAGGAAGAAGAGAAATCAGAGAGAATAGAGCTGAGCTTGGTAGCTTCCTGGACCGAGGGAGAGTTCAAAAGGAGGGTATCGTCTACGAATTGGCTGTGTGAAGGTGTAGGCTGGACGTTGTGCAGGGGGAGGCCTTTGAGGGATCCTTTGTTGACTGATGCTCGAAGGTAGCATCCCAGGCCTTCCGCTAGGAGAACGAAGAGAAAAGGGGAGAGGGGGTCTCCCTATCGGATACCTCTGGAGGGAGAAAAGGATTTGGAAGGAACACCATTTATTAGAATGGAGAAGAAGGTCGAAGTGATGAGATTTAAGACCCAACTTGTCCATCCCTGATCAAATCCAAAGGCGTCTAGGACTGCCCTGATGTACTTCCAGCTGGCTTTATCAAAAGCTTTTGAAAGATCGAGTTTTATGAGCATACCTGGAGTTTTTGAAGTTTTGAGGGAGTGTATGACTTCATGCGCCAGGATGACGCTGTCCATGATTTGCCTGCCTTCCACGTACCCTGACTGCTCCTGGGAGATGACAAAGGGCAGAATGGGCTTGAACCTGGTGGCGATGACCTTAGTGATTATTTTGTAGATCACGTTACAGAGGGATATCGGCCTGAAGTGTTTGGGATTGGTGACTCGCTCCTCTTTTGGAATGAGAGTGAGGAAAGTGGCGTTGAGAGCTGGCAATACTAGACCTGAAGTTCGTGACTCCTCTACCACTTCCCATACTTCTTTACCAATCAAATCCCAGCAGTGGTGGAAGAAATCCGTGGTAAACCCATCCGGGCCTGGGGCTTTGCCGGCAGGCATGGCCTTGACTACTTGGCCGACTTCTTCCTGAGTAATGGGCCGGGTTAAGGCCGCATTCTGTTCCGAGGTTATTAAAGCTGGTATGTGCGTTGTGACTCTCCTGATTGCTTCTGATCTGTCTGTGACTGATTCTTTTAATAGGTCTTGATAGTATATAAGCAGTTCTGCCTCAATTTTGGAATGTTCCTTGATGGTATTACCCTGGCTGTCCTCTAAGTGTGCAATCCTGTTGATGTGCCTTCTATGTATCATGGATTTATGGAAAAATTTAGTTTTTTTTCCCCCTCTTTAATCCATTGCACTCTGGATTTTTTCTTCCATAGAATTTCCTCCTGCTTTCTTCGCTCCTCTAATTGCATTTGAAGCTGCTCTTCTTCCTGCATGAGTTCTGCTGTTCAGGATCCTACAATGAAGATTTCTTGAATTTCCTCCAGCCTTCTTTCGATGACCTTTATGCTTTGTGTGATATTTCCAAAGCTTTCTTTGTTCCATATTTTTATTCTCTGCTTAAAGTTTTTTAGGCGTTGCTGAAATTTATACATACATGAACCATGATCGATTTCTGCTTGTTCCCACCAAGATTTGGCTAATCTTTTGAAGTCTGGATGTGATAGCCAGAATTTCTTGAAGTGGAACGGCTTGTATTTGGGGGGCTCCCCCAAGTCCATCTGCAGTCCTAATGGCCAGTGGTCGGAGCCTGCTTTCGGTAGAATCAGGCTTTCCAAGTTTTCCCCTGATTCCATGATCTCCTCTGTTACCAAAAAGCGGTCCAATCTGCAGGCAATGTGCTGGTTGCCTGATCTACGATTTGACCACGTGAAGGTACCATTGCTATTCTCTATATCGACTAAGTTAAGATGGTCAATGAGAGCCTTGAACTTTCCACTATCTTTCTCCAGTCTCTTGATGCCGCCAGATTTTTCTTCCAGCGTCAGAATCATGTTGAAGTCACCGCATATGATCCAGTTGGGGGTGGATATCAGGATTTTGACTAGCTTGATTCGCTCCATGAAGTTGTCTTTGTCCTGGCTCCCTTGAGGTCCATACACATTTGTGATGGCTCCTTCCTGGTTCGTGCCCATTATGATGTAGTGAGCCGTGATTGTGCCGACTGTTGTAAAGGGCTCACTGACGGTTATGCTTGCTGGATTCCAGAGTATGGCCAGGCCTCCAAAGGCCCCTATGGAGTCCGTTGAGATGGAGTTACATCCTCACCATATGCGTTGGAAGATTGCTTCGCCCTCTGCTCCTTTTCATTTGGTTTCTTGGAGCAGTAGCATGTCTGGTTTCTCTACTATGATGCATTCTCGGAGGGTCCTCTGTTTGGATCTCCCATTCAGGCCTCTTATGTTCCAGGTTATGATCTTCATCATTAAGAAGGAGGTGTGGAGTGGAGGTATTTCTCCGAGAGCTTGTGTATCTGTCCTGAGTTTATCATGAGGTTTCCTGCCTCCTTTATTAGTTGATGAGCCGTTTTCCTTCCTCTTCTCTTGCTTTCACGCAAGATTTTCTTCGAGCCAGAGTTCTGGTCTAGTGCTATGCCTAAACGTGCAATGGACCCTGCCGAGGAGTTCAAGAATACCTTGTGGACTTTACGCAGTTGTTCCTCCAGAAGGGTTTGCAGATTCTTTTGGTTTAGGGCTTCTTCCAACTTTTCCAAATCTATCCCTGCCAACTCTTTGTCATCCAGTATCATCGGCATGTCTCCCTCTCCCTCTGCTCTGTCCTCCATGTGGGCTTCTTGATTTTGAGGGGAAGGGTTGGGTTGCATGTTCGCCCCTGGTTGCTGTTGGGGATGCTTGAGCGAATTCTGCACCTCCTCCTCCTCCGGTAGATGCTCGAGAATCTCGTACTGGTTCTTGGTGGCTATGCTTTGTTTGGGATCCATGGCCTGCCTCTTCGCTGGATTCTTCCTTTTCGTTGTGACTGTGGTGAAGCCATCTGCCTGCTTGGTGTCTGTTGCTTTGATGGTTTTCTTGATGAGAGGGCAGTCCCGATAAAGGTGGCCGTGCTCATGGCATCTGCGGCATCTGAATGGTATGTGTTCGTAGTCCAGGGTTTGTAGCCAGTCCTCGTCCTGGTATTCCAGGGTTACCGCACCAGGGAGTGCTTTTGAAATGTTCATATAAACACAGATCCTGGCGTATGAAGTGTATTTTCGTTGTCTGGTAGCCTCTGACGCCCTCACATATTGTCCTAGGGTGTTTCCAATGCCCATTAGAATTTCTTCCAGCCAGAACTCCTGCGGAAGGGCATACGGGCGTATCTAGACCGGAGCCATAGTGAAGTCTTCTTTGTCTGGGCTAAATCTTTCGGTCCAGAAGTGAAGGAACAGCCCTGCCGAGTTGAAGAAGTATGGCCCATTTTCAAAGATTCTGTCTTTGTCCTCTAGGTTATATAATATGATTGTGAAGAAGCCTTTGGAGCTGAGTTGAAGTTCATAATCACCTTTGGGGTTCCACCAGTGCTTGATCCACTTGTTAAGGTCTCTCTCGGCTGGCCATAACCCTAAAAATTTGCTGATGAGTGCATGCTCCTGCATAAACAGCATATGTTCGCCCACTCTGTTCGAGCTAATGAGGTACCTCGACATCTTCTCCGTCTGCGGGATGCATTTGCTCGGTTCCCAGCTCCATGGGTGCTTCGGTTGAGAGGTG
>JASDQU010736357.1:159478-179783 GCA_032191745.1 Picea mariana | reverse complement strand
AAGGTCTCTCTCGGCTGGCCATAACCCTAAAAATTTGCTGATGAGTGCATGCTCCTGCATAAACAGCATATGTTCGCCCACTCTGTTCGAGCTAATGAGGTACCTCGACATCTTCTCCGTCTGCGGGATGCATTTGCTCGGTTCCCAGCTCCATGGGTGCTTCGGTTGAGAGGTGCCGGCGTCTGTGTCCATGTCCACTTTGAGGCCTTGCTCTCTAGCTAGGATCTGTTCTCGCATCGGCGGTGGCGGCTCAAAGGCGGGCCGTGTTGTTCTGGTTCCCGATTTTTCATTCGCTGCTACATTGCGGTATGAGGGGGGTTGCCCCCCCTCCTCGGCACCCATTCTCCTACAACAGAAGGAGTCGTTCAATGAGAAAAGGCGTTTGTTGTTGTTCTCTCTGGTATCTTTTCTTTGTGATCAATCTGTCGTCTAGGGTAGGTTTAGGGTTTTTGCAGAGCTCTCCTTCATCTCCACAACCAGTGTCCAGTATCCTTTGATGTTTACCAAATCATCATTTCCATATTTCAAGGATGAAAGTTAGCAATGGAATATTTTAAGGCATCGAATTCAGTAATGCCAGGACACTTGGTAGCATAAGTATTATTTCCAATCGCGCCATTGTAAATCTTGAGACACGCTCTTCGTGATAATTTTGTTTGAATTGAGTTTTTGGAACTTTGTTTTTTTCCCTTTTTTTGCCTGCTAAGGCCATTTTGAGCCTCCTAGGACACTTCTGTGCGTTTTGGGACACTTCTAAAACTTCTTTGATGTTCCCTAGATCCATCCAGATCAAAGGAGTAGGCCATGTATGCTATATTGTGGTTGTGTAATTTAAAATAATGAAATTTCTAGTGTAATCACATCTAGCTACTGAAACAATATGAAATGTGTCTTAGTTTGCGCAATAGACTAATTATGGCATGTTTGTTCCCTTGCCTATTTTATATCTTTATAGTTAGGATGACATGAAAAAATGGAGGGAAAATATAAAATGTGTTTGAAAAGGAAACAAAAAGTAGTGGGAATATTAAATTAGAAATTATTTGGACAATTGGATTTGTCAAAGAAGATTGCAAATGGCTTATATTGGCACCATGTTATTTTTGGAATCACTTAAGAATATTTTGAAATCATTCCAAAGGAGCGACATAAATGGTTCAATAAATAAAGACCACAGAGGTTTATCCCGAGAAATATGTTTCTTAAAGACAAGATAGGAATTTACAAGACTAGATAATGATACAAATACTGTGGTAGTATGTCATTTTAAATGCCATCCTAGAAAATACAGATTCTTTGTTTTGGGAATTGTTAGACAAATTTTGTGTAAATGAGGTTATTTAGTATATAGTTATTTTCATTATTATTATTTTTTGGTTAAAAATAACATATAATCCATAATGTTCTAACAAATTAATTTCTATCTTTTGTAGAACAAGCTATCGAGTTTGATCCTCCAAGAGGTATCTTTCAAAAAGTTTCACTTTGAAAGAAGCCATAGATACAATATTGTTTTGTAGGTATATAGCCCACAACATTTCCTACAAGGATTTGAATACAATGATGGAGAAGGATAATCGACCTATTGAAATTCCCTGACCTATGGTTACATTCATGGGGATGTCTAAAGAAAGGAAATTTAACTCATGAGTAGTCGTTCAAATATTTGGAAAAGCCATTGAATGATTTTCATGTACTTATCCCAAAGCTTGATGTTGTTGAGAGTATGGAGACATTTGTTGTCATGGACTAGATGATCAATGATCATAATGTATTAGTGGACATTCAACTGGAAACTCAAATGTATTGTGATAGTACTTGAATTTTCATTTTTTTTATATATAATATTTAAATATATATGTTTGTACTTGATCTTATTTATAGTATTGTTAAATAATGATGCAAATTTACATGTTATATAAATTTATTTTATTTCCACCTATTCAATTGCATATATGCAGTGCTTATTTATTGTTTAAGTATATAATTTTATATATAATTTGTTTCATTGATATTAGATCCTCATCAACATTGCATGATTTTTTTTTTTAAATTATTCACATCATATATTAATTTATATTGAATAATGATGATGAAAGAAAATAAAATGAATATAAAACTACCAAATTAGTAATAATATAATGAACATGAAACTACTAAACCATAGATACTACTATCATTTTAGTCGCATTATAAGGGACTACAATTATATTACTTGCATAGTTCTTTATAACGTGACTAAATATATGAGTAAAAAATAATGACTAAATAAACAAATAAATATGATATAAGATGACAACAATTAATGACTAATTAAAATAGTAAATGTACTATAAAATGGTGACAATTAATGACCAAATAAACAAGTAAATGTACTGCAAAATGGTGACAATTAATGACCAAGTAAATGAGTAAATATATTATAATATGATTAGTCAAGTCAACCAATTAACGTCCAAGTGAGATATGTGATGGTTTTTCTATATGCACTAAAAACCCTCAATTAAATTGTCAACCGAGGTAAGTAAACTTAGAGTTGTAGAAAAATATATGCCAAGGTAGAAGGGTTGGTAGTAGTATAGTCTAATTAAGGAAGTGGTTATCTAAGGGCTGTTCTACTCAAGCAAAGACTACTAATGATCAAACTCTACTAAGCAACTCAAACTGTGTACCCTAAGCAACCTTTGAACGAAGGATCGATGGATAGTTCTAGGAAAGAAAATGAAAACCCTACCTAAAACAAACTAGTTCAACAATAAGCAAAAGAAAACTATTTAAGCATAATAATAAGCAAAGGCAAACTATTCATCTAATAAGAAAATAACAACAACAAACTACTTCAACTAGCCTACTTAAATTCAATAAGCAACTATCCTATGAAAGCAAGTAAATAAACAAGCAACTACACTATCAAAGCAAGAATAGACAAGTAAGCAACTAACATATTAAAGCAAGTAAACAACTAACTAATCTAGGATAACTTCTACAACAAGTAAACTAATTAAAACTACTCAATAAGCAACTAACTAAGATAAGAGAAAAGTGAACTCTATTCTTAAACTAATCTTCACAACTATTTCTAATTTACAAAAGGAAATCTACTGAATTGAAAGCATTATGATGATAAAAGAAATTAACAACTAATCTCTATGATAAGAAAACTATCCTTTAATCTACCAAATAAAGAAGACTATCTATCCTACAACAACAATAAAACTATCTTCTAATCTATGAAATCAAGAAAAATATCTTCTAATCTATGAAAGCAAGGAAACTATCTTCTAATTTATGAAATTCAAATGCATTCTATACTAATATAAGCAAACTCATAACTGAATTCAATTATTAACTACAAATTGAAATTACAACCTAGATCTAAGAAAGAAATTGCATGAAGGAAACTAAAGTAGTTCTATTTAATAATTCAAATTGCAAAAAGAGGGAAAATACTCACAAAATAGAAATTTAAATACTATTCCAGCATAAGGTAAGTAAGCAATTGAGCAAACTAAATGGAAAATTAAATGAGCAAAACTTAAACAACAATTATATAATCAATCTAAAATTGAAAACTAAAACCAACACTATCCATCCACCAAAGCCCTGTCAAATAAATCATGAATTAAAAATCTGTTCTAAAACTCTGTTTTTATCATCTATTCCAGCATAAAAGAAAACTTAATTTATCATCTAACTACACACGTGGTTACTCTCTAAGCTTTCAAGATTATTCCTATCATCTACAAAGTCATTTCATATTAACAATATTCTTCAAAATAACCTACAAAGGCTAAATTAAACCAATTAAACTATAAACAACAAATTAAATAACAAAGAAGAAACATAATAATTCATATGCATAAAATGAAATGAAAAGACATATATGCTACTCAATCTACAATAAAATTCATAGAATAGTTACCTAGACTGTTGGTGGGCCCCCCTAGCACTCATGGTTACTCTTCAAAGGCACACCATGAACTTCAACAACACAAATTCACCATTAAAACTGAAAACACAGGTTTTACACAATTCTGACAAAATGAAAATGGCAGAACAGAGGGAAATTGTCTTTTCCATCTAACACACGACTTATTCACTTCCCTCCTCATTGTATGAACACCACGGTGGTATTTATAAGATTTACAAACCAAGTGGTCGACCACTGGAGGGTCGAACAACTTCTAAAAATAACAAATTACATTAATGGTGCCCTAACTGCCAAAATGGAGTGAGCTAATAATTGCCCTGCTCAACAACCCAAACCGAGTTATCAAGAGTTCAGTGATTGTAGGGGCCAAGCAAGAGAAAAAACCATGTTCCCGATTTTCCCATCACTGGTCGCCAATACCATAACCGCCAAATCGCCCATCATTTTTGTGCAGGACGGAGTGTCGAACAGAGTGTCGGACCGGGTACTAGATTGAGAACCGGATGGAGTGCCAGAAGCAGAAACATGATGCGATTTTTCCCTATAACACCAAAAAACATGAATTAGATTCTTGGAAGCATAAAAACATAATGAATTATACTCAAGATTGACATAAAACATGAATTATGCATACCGCATGTAGATCATAGTGTTTTAGCACAAAATTCTTCAAAACATGAAAAACACATATATACATTCGAAAAAAGTATCTAATTACTTTCATAAAGTCGATCATATCTCGGGCCCAACATTAACCCCACACCTAAGATTTTGCAGGTCCCACTGCAAACAAAAAGAAATTGCCCTACATGACTAAACTTGTGAAGGAGGGGGTGGATTAGCTTTAGAAGCTTCTCCCTCTTGCCCGGGGGATTTGGACTTAGGATTTTTGTGGTGTTTCAATTGCATCCAGAGACTATTATTGGTGGCATTAATATCATCAACCTAATGTTGTAGAGAATTCATCTTGGCTTGTAGGACAATGTTATCATGGCGTAAATGACAACTCAGTGTTTCATGCTCTTTAAGTTTGAACTGGAGGGTTTGGAGTTTTTGGAGTTTTTGGAGACTTTTGATGACATGTGAGGAAACCTTGAGATGTATATTATACCCTTCATCCCCAAAACAACAATTTTACCTCTGCAAAATTGGTTTCAAAAGTGACTTCCTAGAAGCGCAACAATTCTGGCTTGGTGAACTTGTGAAAAATAGGTAGTAAAGTGACACCTATAAGTAAAAGAAAATAACTCCTGTGTAAAAAATGAGAGAGGTTTTTGTTTATGAATATGTCCTTTGTTTTTGTTTTTGTGTACAAAACAAGCCTTGTTTTTGTGTACAAAACAAGCCTTTTGTTAGTATTTTTTTTGTACTGGTAGGCATGGTGAACAGGAGAATTTTAATTGCCTGTCATCGATCTGTAACAATTCAAACAATTGTTCCTCTTTTCATAAGCTTGTAATACAAATGGTAGTAAGTATTTAGCAGTTTTTATCGCTTTGTATTTGTCACAAAGAGTAGTTAAGTATAAGCAGTCTTCTATAGAATAAACATAAAAATGCACAACAAGCTTATAACATACAAAATGATGTCAACAGTATATAATTCAGCATACCAATACAAACAACTGCTGATATAATATCCCAAGACATTGTAAAAAGATAGTATGCCAGAATTTTGACAGAAATCCTACTTCCTCTTCTCATGGGTTTTGCTATACAAATGGGCGGTGCTTAGCGTTGTTTTATATTAGGAAACTCCCCCCAGACTGAAGATATGTAACGTCCTTGTGCTATGAATTTAGTAATAGGTTTTTACTGTTTTGAGAGAGGGGTTATATTAGCTCCTCTTTTATCCACTCTTTGGAGTATCCCATATCTCCAAAGATGTTTTGAAAACCCTGTTATATCTTGATCTTGGCAACTAGTGGTGTTTAAACTAGTAGTATCCAACTCTTGGGAGCTTTGTGGCTGAGGCAATTGATTCCTCAAAGACCACGAATACAGTGAATAGGAGCAGAGACAACATAAGAATGTTCCATTATTATTTGTTTTTCCATCATGCTCACACAATCAATTCCTCTATCTTGCATTCTATAAGGCATGTAATCATAACTCTGTAATGAACCGTTTGTAATGAAAATAAACCAGTTAAGTGATCTATTAAGGAAATGTACAACAATTTATAACACACGAGGAATTAGCATTTCAAAAAAAAAAAATAATTGCTGATGTAATAGCCTGTATTTTGAAAACAACACACATAATTTTTTACAAAGATTTACTTCTTCTAGGCAATGTTATCATTTATCAACTCATGAACCCCTCCCCCACACCTAAGTATTGTGACACCTCACAATAAAAAATATAGGAAACCAGTCAGTTCTCCCAATAGTCGAAGATTTACAGCTTGTTACGTGTAGTGATAAATTTCATAGATTGGTCTGACGAGAGGGTTAAAAGATGGCCCCACCTATAGGATAAGAGATCCTATATATAGATAAGAAGAGGTAGGCAAGAAAGTTTCAAGATAGCTTCAGAGTTAGTTCCCAATGGCAAGTTTATGGAGTTCATTAACCTTAGCTTAACCATACATACTTCATGTCAGCTTTGTCTACAAGAAATGTTGTACATCACAAGTTTAAATTTATTATTTTTTTTTTTTCCCGATTATCATCCTCGCTAGGTAGAATGCCCCGTTGCCAACAAGCCTGTTCAGTACTCTGGCGGGTTTACCTAGTCATACCATAGGTCGGTACCCGCTGCCAGCAGACCTATTTAGTATCCTGATGGGTTAGCCTCTTACACCCTAAGAGACTGAGCCTCCATATTTTAAGATTTTAGTATAAGATTTCTTTATGAAAGAAGATGGGGGGAAAACTCCAAAAACAACTTTTTTTTTTTTTCAATTGGGATGGTATTTATGTTAGAGGATGACTTTTTGTTATATTCCTTAGTGATTGTCTTGATGTAAGGGGTACTTAAGCGGACGTTGCCTATCTAAGGATATGATA
Source organism: Picea mariana (assembly GCA_032191745.1). NCBI lineage: Eukaryota > Viridiplantae > Streptophyta > Pinopsida > Pinales > Pinaceae > Picea > Picea mariana. The sequence continues at coordinate 172,842 of JASDQU010736357.1, read as the reverse complement.
TAATCAAGCTATTTAGTGTGTAGTGGATGGTACCATTGAGAAAGAACATAAAGGTATCTCTAGGCCCAACTCATTCTTTTATTTTGTAAGTTATTGTGATGTTTCCATGACTAACCGCTAATCAGACCTCCTTGTTACTCTTTAATAAAGATACTTTACTCACTTACTCAAGTTTCTTGGGAAAACTGTACGAGATACCTCTAAGCTTGATGGTTACGGTGTCACTTCCTTATATAGTGGTGAAGGTTCAAGAGCAACTGTTATTTAAGATGCCTTGAAAAAAAGAAGATGAAAGTCTTTGCAAAAAAATGGATAATTACAGTAAGTCATTATTCATTTGATGCTTAGCAGACAACAATTTTCAAGTATAGCATTGTTTCAAAGAAGAATCCTTTTTTTATATTTCCTTGAAACTGTCTACTCTTGGTGAAATAAATACCTACAGAAGTATCTAGAAAAAAACACACTCTAAAATATCAAAGCCTAATTAGATCAATGAGATCAAGTCACTGGAACATGTATCTCATAGTTATTTTATTAAAAGAAGATGTAAAATGAAGCTGCATTAGACTTTAAGATAAACTAACAACATGCAACTTTTATTTAATATCCTACCCTACCTAAAAAAAAAGGGAAAATCTTTATTCAAGTGTAAGAACTCTTCCAATGTAACCATGTGCGGAGCAAGATAAGAAACATACTCATATCCATATATGAAAAAGTTATCACTGTGATTACCTGGATATGAAGAACCAACCAACCTACTTGTTTGGGCATCAGAAGGTGTTGAAGAAGAGAATAGTATTGTGGCCTGATGACCTCTTGAAACCAAATTTCAATGTAATCTTGATGTTCATCAATAGTAATTTCTATGCTCTCCTTCATCATGCTATGTGGATCCTCTTCTTTTGGATGATTGATTTCTGAAGTACATAAAGGATCTACTGAGATGTATGTTGATAAATCCTCAATCTTAGGTCTTAATGATTGCTCTCCACCGGATGTAGTCCATAATTTTTCAGCTTCCTTCACATTTTGGTGAGGAAAATCATTTTGTAGCTCATAGGACCTTGATTCTTCTAATATTTCCAGAGAGGTAGATAAGTTCTTGACTATTGTCAAGATGTGTTCTTCTTGAAAAGAAGAGATGCCAGCTGTTGCTAGGATTTGAGAGAGTTCTTTCAAACTAATGGTCACCTTCGAATTCATCTTGTCATTTCATAAAAATTGGTTCACACAAAGATGATCTCTACAAAGTTAGGATCTCCTAATGGTGGTAAGAAAACAAAGTTTGTATTGTTTGGTTCTGCTGAAGGCTCGAGTGGTCTTGCCTCCTATCCCACTATTATTGATGCTTCAATTTCTTGCTCTATAGTGCTCCCTGTTTTAATCTCTTTAGAGACTGCTTTAGCTCTTTGGGTTGAGCTAGCTCCTGTTTTTCGGTATTGGTCCGCGAAGCTTATGAGTGGAATTTTTGTTGGGTCACATATTTGTCCATATTTTCATCATCTATAGACATCCATTTCATCCCTTCTTCATCCTATTATCATTCATTTATCATTCCATTTGTCATGCATTTGCTACAACTGCTCATAAAATGACATATTATTCCTGTTATGCTATAGTGGTTAATAATGATTATTCTTCCTTCATTTTTAATGAGTTAAAAACTATTATGCATGATTTTTCTGATCATGGTTTGACGAGTGATTTTATGTAGCAATAGTTGCAACATTCAAGGTTCCAACCTCCAAATGACACATGTGAGTTCCAACTCGTGGTTAACTGTTTTCAGTGAAAAACGTGGCAGATAAGGAGAGACGAATTTGAGTGAAATATTATGAGCATATGAGGATGAATATCGAAAATCTAAGACATAGGTTTTGTTCAGAATGGGCCCAATTGAGTTCTGCGCAGGTCGTTTTCCAATTGGAGCTACGGTTTGAGCGAAATAGTTGGTTCTTTAAAAGTATATTTTCCATATTTACAGTTGCAATTGGTTCTCTAAACTTAGCAATTTGTTTGAGCAACCCAGAGATTTGGCGATTTGATTTGTATAAATAAGACCTCTTCAATCAGGAGAGAGTCAGTCATGAAATTATATAGAATTTATTTGTAAGAAAGAGCTGAACTTATGTAATTTCTGAGTTTTCTTCAATAATACAAAGGAGCTGATAGATTTGCAATTATGTGCAACTTTCTCTTAATCTTGTAATTCTTTTGGCTACGCATGCCAGGTGAGGCAGGGCCCCCTTAATCTGGTATGTGTTGGTCTTATTCATTTACTTGTATTTTTCTTTTCATTGTCTTAATTTATCTTGGTTTATGATTAGTTGATCATTTCTTACAGTTGTGTGTTGTAAATTAGATTGTTGTTACAGTAAGATTCAATTCATGTTGTTGTTACTTAATTTTGTTAATACTCCTTTAATTTATGTAAGAGTGTGGTAGTGATTTTATTTCAGCTGAGTGTATTTTCAAGCAAGAGCGGATTTGATTGATTTTAAGTTGTGTTTTATTTTATTAAATAGATAATAGTGTTAGTTGGAATTTGTTGCTTGCATATATTGTGCACGGTAACTTTGAAATAAAATACTTCCTCGGGTTAACAAATTAAATAGTTGGGCAAATACTACAATGCAATTAATTCAACATTAGTTCAGCCCAATGTAATGACTATTGTTCCTTTGAGTGTAGTTGTTGTTCATTTGAAAGGAACAACTGTCGTTCCTTTCGCACGACTGTTGTTCCTTTGAGTGTAGTTTTTGTTCATTTGAAAGGAACAACTGTTATTCCTTTCACAYGACTGTTGTTCCTTTGAGTATCGTTGTTTTTCATTTGAACGAAGCAACTGTCGTTCCCTTTATGATTGTTGTTCCTTTATAGGTGTTGCATCTCTGGAGGTTGGGTATTGAAAATAGAAGGTAAGAACCTACGTAGGCAACAAGTAAAATGCTTGTGTTAGTGCCTACCTTTGGTTGATGCATAGATGTTGTTTGTAGGACATATTTAGAGCCCAACAATGTTCCTTCCCCGAAAAATGTCGGAAGGAACCTTGGTTGAAATGTCTAATTTAGATTTAATATATCTACCTTTTGGGTCTCTAGGTTTGTTCATGAAAGCAAACAAAAACAAAAAGAAAAAAATACCATTGGGTTTGGGGGAACCTGCTATAGTAGATGTGCAGGTTCTTACCTCTCGTCTTAAAGTTCCCCTGCCACCAAACTAATTCTAAGGTTTAGAAATGATCTAATTCCTACCTATTTCCTACCTTGAGACAACTCCCCGGCAATGGCGCCAAAAATGATGGGAGTTCTATATGCACAAAAAAAATACTAAAAACCATCAATTAAATTGTCAACCCAAGGTAAGTAAACTTAGAGTTGTAGCAAAATATATGCCAAGTTTGAAGGGCTGGTAGTAGTATAGTATAACTAAGGAAGTGATTATCTAAGGGCTAATCTACTCAAGCAAAGACTACTAATGATCAAACTCTACTAAGCAACTCAAACTTTGTACCCTAAGAAACCTTTGAACGAAGGATCGATGGATAGTTCTAGGAAAGCAAATGAAAACCCTACCTAAAGCAAACTAGTTCAACAATAAGTGAAAGAAAACTATTTAAGCATAACAATAAGCAAAGGCAAACTATTCATGTAATAAGCAAATAACAACAACAAACTATTTCAACTAGCCTACTTAAATTCAATAAGCAACTATCCTATGAAAGCAAGGAAATAAACAAGCAACTACACTATCAAAGCAAGAATAGACAAGTAAGCAACTAACCTATTAAAGAAAGTAAACAACTAACTAACCTAGGATAACTTCTACAACAAGTAAACTGATTAAAACTACTCAATAATAAACTAACTAAGCTAAGAGACAAGTGAACTCTATTCTCAAACTAATCTTCACAACTATTTCTAATTTACAAAAGGAAATCTACCGAATTGAAAGCATTATGATGATAAAATAAATTAACAACTAATCTCTATGATAAGAAAACTATCCTTTAATCTACCAAAGAAAGAAGACTATCTATCTTACAATAGCAATAAAACTATCTTCTAATCTATGACAGCAAGGAAACTATCTTCTAATCCATGAAATTCAAATGCATTCTATACTAATATAAGCAAACTCATAATTGAATTCAATCATTAACTACAAATTGAAATTGCAACCTAGATCTTAGAAATAAATTGCATGAAAGAAACTAAACTAGTTCTATTTAATAATTCAAATTGCAAAAAGAGAGAAAATACTCACAAAACAGAAATTTAAATACTATTCCAGCATAAGGTAAGTAAGCAATTGAGAAAACTAAATGGCAAATTAAATGAGAAAAACTTAAACAACAATTAGATAATCAATCTAAAATTGAAAACTTAAACCAATACTAACTATCCACCGAAGCCCTATCAAAGAAATCACGATTTAAAAATCTGTTCTAAAACTCTGTTTTTATCATCTATTCCAGCATAAAAGAGAATTTAATTTATCATCTAACTACACACACGGTTAGTCTCTAAGCTTGCAAGCTTGTTCCTATCATCTACAAAGTCATTGCATATTAACAAGATTCTTCAAAATAACCTGCAAAAGCTAAATTAAACCAATTAAATCATAAACAAAAAATTAAATAACAAAGAAGCAACATAATAATTCATATACAAAAAATGAAATAAAAAGACATCTATGCTAGTCAATCTACAAGAAAATTCATAGAATAGTTACCTAGACTGTTGGTGGGCCCTCCAACAGTCGTGCTTACTCTTCAAAGGCACACCACGAACTTCAGAAACACAAATTCACCATTAAAACTGAAAACGCAGGTTTTACACAATTCTGGAAAAATGAAAATGGCAGAAGAGAGGGAATTTGTCTTTTCCCTCTGACACACGACTTATTCACTTCCCTCCCCATTGTATGACCACCACTGTGGTATTTATAAGCTTTACAGACCAAGTGGTCGACCAATGGAGGGTCTAACCACTTCTAAAAATAACAAATTACATTAATGGTGCCCTAACTGCCAAAATGGAGCGAGCCAATAATCACCCTGCTCAACAACCCAAACCGAGTTGTCAAGAGTTCAGTAGCTGGAGGGGGAAAGCACGAGAAAAACCCATGTTCTTGATTTGGCCATCACTGGCCGCCAATACCATAACCGCCAAATCACCCATCGTTTTTGTGCAGGACGGAGTGTCGGACCGGGTACCGGATTGAGTAATAGATGGAGTGCCAAACTGAATGCCAAAAGCAGAAACATGATGCGATTTTTCCCTGTAACACCAAAAAACGTGAATTAGATTCTTGGAAACATAAAAACGTAATGAATTATACTCAAAATCGACATAAAACACAAATTATGCATACCTAGTGTAGATCATAGTGTTTTGGCACAAAATTCTTCAAAAATCTTCTCCAAAACATGAAAAACAAATATATACATTCGACAAAAGTATCTAATTACTATCATAAAACCGATCATATCTCGGGCCCAACAATATGACTAAAAATTAGTCCAGGGAAAAGAGACTGCAAATTTGCTACCATTAGTCGCTGACTAAAAAATAACATTTATATCCAAATTTTAGTTGTTTCTTAGTAACAAAATTAGCCAATGTGAACTATGATTATTGTTAACCAACTCAATCATGATATACTAACTCATCAATGCATCAAAAATATTCTAACAATCTTTACATATCATAAGCTTCTTGCCTTTGTCATACCCCACCTAGGTATCAATGACATGCATGCATTAAAACATCATCATAAAGATATCAATGAAGATATCAAATATGCCTAAAGGAATTCTTACCCAATTCCTTTCAAGTCACATGCTATATTGACATGATAAATTTTCATACCTACACGGTTTCCATCAACATTCATGATGTTGTATGATTAGTTGATGCCTTATGGGAACTCACATGATCCCTTCATAAACCTCTTGACAAGAATCCTATTTTCCTTATCATTTTCATGAGGTTGTATTCCATAAGAAGTTGCATCATCAACATATTCAACCATTCCTATCCATACAACAATAAACAACCACATCAATTATCATGACATATGCATTGCATATGTAACAACAGTCTTAGTAAATATACAACATCATATATTATCCAACATATCTATATGCACCCTACCACATATTATCTCTCAATGCATCCATTAGCGCAAATGTATTCCAACTATTTTAATATCTTGTATTTATCAACATTCCCATGCATTAACTATTCACACGTAGAAATTTTATCAATCTAGAAAAATATAATCGAATAAGAAGAGAAAAGTCACAGAATTATCCCTTTCAATTCCTCTACATAGCGTGGAATTCACATCATAACTAATCTACTCCATGTCCTTTCTGTCAATCACATAATACATCGTTAGTTGTGGTATTCTCATTCAAGTAGATATACTTAATTCATTTCATAAGATATACTTTCTACTTTAAAAGCATATAACTCTACTCTACAAACAAAATAGTGTTAGGGTGAGAAATGTTTCCCCCTTTTTCCATATCTGTCTCTACATTCTATTCCAATTTTGGCTGCTCCATTTTCCTTGAGCATTTCAGTAAAACCCTACTTCACATTTCCTCATGTAGAACTATCTTTAAGTCGTATCCAACTCTATAATTCTTTTTGTATGCCATTAGATAATTCTCAGCCAAGGTCCACTCTGATTCTTAGCTAGTAGTCTTACCTCCTAGGTATTTCAAATTCAAACATGATCTAATCAATCCTTTCATGACCCCTTTTTTAGTGTGCATGGAATCATGCTCTTCATCCTTTATTACTTGGATGCCTTCCTTGATGCAATCAATGTACTAAAACAACAAATATAATTGGAAAAATTCTATTACAATGAAGTGTATATAATATATTAATCATATGCAAATAATATTTATTGAAATCTTCCTCATTAAGCAAGTTCAAATGACTTAGAATCAATCAAATTCAAATTCAACTCTCATAGAAAGTGAATTCAAATATGATTAAACATTATTAGAACACTTATATTTTAATTGGCTAACAATTTTTCTACTATTCTCATGATTTATTCCATATCTTATATTCAAAATTGTTTTCCATATAGCTATCCCACTCAATAAAGTCATAAATCTCATTATTTTTGTATAAATACTTGCTAACTACAACATCTACAACATTTCTAGAAAAATTTCCAGAATGATAAGTCCAACCCAAGGTCTAATGGCATAATGTCATTCCAATTGGCGGTACTCTTGTAACTTTCAATAAAATCAATTAACGAAGGCCATTTATATGGAATAATTGAACATTATCAAGGCAAGCCAATTCACATATCTATATCCTATCTCAAGTGGAGGATGAATCAAAATTGGAACCTTTAATTACTCTTCAAATCCAATGGATTTACTAGCATGTCTACATTATCCTATTAATGATCTAGCAACAATTCATAAAAATTCAACTCAAACTTAAGATCATACTCTTTTATGAAATTTCACAATCATTCACATGACAAGTTTCAAAGGCATAATCATAAGTATTTTTCTCTTTTTCATATAGCAACAAAAAACGAGAGAAAATATGGTGTATATCATGTCATACATAACACTCTTGCACACTTTTAATGTGAGCGTTTCATATTGACTCATTCTTAATAGTGGCATACAACCCACTCAAAAGTAGCATTAAAAGTACAACATAGCATAAACTTTTAGATGAAGACAACTAGGTAACATTAAATAATGGCATTACCCAAAACATAGCAATTACAAATTATTTTACCATAGCCAAACCCATTCATTCCTTTATATCAATAGACATGATTTTAGGTTAATATACATATACATTTCTCTTTATTAATGACAACTTCATTTTACCGACTTATAAGCATAAGAAAAATTTTCATTCATATGCATACATGACCCTTAAGGGTGTTACTACTAAATCTCATTACCAATACAATATTACATCCAAGATGACTATTTTAGCATCAATAAAATATTTCATAACAACCATACGACACTTTCATTTTAGTAGTCATATGCAACACCATGGGTGAAAAGTATGTTAACTTTAAAGGATGACCATCCTAAGGACAAAGATAATACCTTCAAACCCATGCATTAGACACCGCAAACAATGAATAAGGATAAGTATCATCAATCAAGAGGGTTCTTATCCTTCTATGTGTTCGATCCATCCAACAAAAAGCCACCAAACACAGTAATAAATAATGTACAACATTTAAACATGTTAGAGTTTCTAAAGGATCAACATCATTAAGTATTGATAGTAGTGTCAACTTGTGATAACAACATTTAGACACTTTCATAATGGTCATAAAAATTTCTCCAATCAACAAATTCATATATTTTTGAGTATGGAGAAAACAACTATTATCTTTGTATTAAAGAAGACATGCTTGTAACCTTAACATAGCACCAAAACAATTTCCATTCATTTCTCTTGAGCCCATACAACTCCTAGTGTTGTAACCAATGGATCTGATACCAATTTGTGATGTACATTCATATTAACAACAAAAGTAGGTTTGTTGATCTAAATTTTTTATTCGGTATGTGTTATATTCTTTGCACAACCAAAACTATTAATGTTTTTGTGTTGGGCACACTGGGGAGTGCTAGCCCTCAAAAAGTTTTTTTTCCAGTTTTGCATCCATTTTAGTCGTTATTCAATACATGTTTTTCATCTATGGTATTCTAATTATGATTTAGTAATTAGAGTTGTTGACTAATTTGAGTCAATGGATTAGGGGTTTTGGAAGCTAGCGACTCTAAAAAGGTTGTTGGTTTTCTTGATTTGGGTTTCCAATGTAAACTTTTTGTGTAATGTGTGTGTCCCATTGTATCTTTTCTCTTTTATTAAGAATATTTTTGCAATGATTAATTGTACAAGGCTAAAATCTAAATTTTTTATTAATGGAAATGGTATGTAAATAAAATTTTCACAATATAGACCATTTTTAAAACCATTCCTCTTAAATATAATAACAAAGTTTGGCACTAGAACTCATTAATGCACACTAGTATGAACTTTGAAGATTTCAAATCAATTATAAACTAGCATTCATAAATTTTCCACATGCATCATTTCCACGATGATAAGACTTATGAACTTAAGGAATTCCAAATCGTGATAAGTATATTCATTTATTTCACATATCAAACCCATATCAAAAGTTCATCAAATTAACTGAACTCAATAATCCCATGTAATCTACTAATTAAATGACTTATTCACCTTCAAGGATGATCTACAACCACTGTAAAATTTAAAACAACATTTGCGGTAGATCTATAGAAATTGTTATATTTGTAGCAACTGCTACAGGCGATCCATAACAACCACTATGGGCGATCTATGGAAATCGTTACATGTGATCCATAACAACCACTACAGGAAATTTGTAGCAACTGCTACAACTCAAATAAAGAATTTTATTTCTTAAAGTACAATCTAGGTATTTGATATTTTTGATGGGTATGTTCATCTCATTGTAATACTTCCATAAACCAAAACTAGCGGTGACCAAGATCATTGATTTTTATTTATAGACAAATCATTGTATAGAATAAATATAAGAGTTCTTTAGAAAATTTTATGGTTCTAATAAACAACATAAATCTATTAAATTATAATCTTGATATTTGGGATTTTTGGTGGGTGTATCCATCTCAACATAAGGTTCCCCTCTACCAAATATCGCGGTGACCCGGATCATATATTTTGAGATACAACGAAATCATTATATGCCTAACTTTACATGCATGCCCTAAAACTCAAGAACTTTGTTTTTCCAAAGCTACATAAAATATTCCAAATTGAACCATCATTTGAGGGCTATGCAAGGCAAGTATTTTACATTAAAGAACCCTTCCAACTCAATCAAAAGGGTACACACTAAATATTGCACCTTTAAACTTTAAGAAAATGTTCTAGGGAACATAACATTCACCTATAGGAAAAAGATATCAAATTTTAAAATTTCAAGTGAATTTATTTAGAAAATCGTTACATAGACTCTTAGGGGTCATGTTTTTCTAGATCACTAATCCATTATAATATAGAATTCATTTCCCATCACCATTATTTTACCAAACAATTAAAATACATAAGTTTTTCCTATTTATTTCATCATACATAAAAAATACTAATTTATTCATCAATCATGTGGGAAAAATCATTACATTTAACCATTTAAATCTCAGAATTACAATCAACACATAGTAGAATATTTCAATCAAAGAGGAGGCACTTATCTTTTCCAAAATCCACATTCCAAGAAATTGACTGAGTATTGGTGTTTTTCCACCCAACCATAGTTAGTCCTCTATAGATTCCATTCCGTAGATGGGTTATGAGTCCACTAGGGAAAGGAAGAAAATTTAAATATTCTCTCAAAGCACTCTACCTATTCCAAAAGAATAAAACATCAACCAAGCAAATCCATAGCTAAGTAATTAAACTAGCTTTGGCACTCACAATAGAAGCTCCAACAACTATCCTTTTTTATATTGAACTCCAATAACATTTTCTTGGTTCTTAGATAATTTTATGATCAACTTTCTCTTGGAATAAAAGGGTTCTCTTTTAACTCAACTTGGCCTCTAATGTTGCACACCATTCATTCCTTCATCTTCTCTATGGTTTTCTTGCTTCTCCTTTTCTTCCTAAGGCTATAACGGATTTATTTCATGATATCTTCAATACCATATTATGGAAAATCTCTTTTTTCAGCAAAAAATATATTTTTCTCTTCTCTATGTTGGTCCTAAAACAACTCCTCTTTCCCCATTCAATTTTCCTCTCTTTTCATGAGTGAAAGGTGGGATGTAAGATTCCTAAACCAAATCTTCATAGTTTCAACAATGGAAGGGGAAACAATTTCTAGTATGTAAGAGGTGGTTTCCTAGAGCTAGGAGATGGTTACATCCACTTCTCACATATCCTATTAACCTATAGGATAGGCTCAACATCAACATCATAAAAGAGTGATGGTTAAAGCAATGGAAAGGTAGGTAGGAAGAGAGGCATAGGTAAATAGGAATATAAAAATTCCCTTAGATCCCCTTACCTTTCCCGTCTTATGGTATCATAGCCCCTTTAGATGCTCATTCTTAGTAAATCTTAGTTCTTCTATTAACTAAAAAATAAAATTGTTTCCAAGTATTCAAAATAACCATTGTATGTATAATAATATCTATGAATATAATTTAAACATATACAAGATCATGTTCATCATTTTCCAAAGTTTCAAAATTAGGAAATTACAATACCCTTCTATTCTTCTTTGTAAAGTCTCTTCAACTATTATTTGCAAATTGTCATGGATATTATACTGGAATAGTTCGTCACAACATATCTTAAACTATTATGAAATATTAGATTTTTGCAGTTTATTTCCTTAGATCCCAAATTAGTTAATTACTAACTTTGCTTAAATTTATGAAATAAATAAATTATGAAAATTAAGGAATGATAAAAATAACTTTCCATACACACACAAATGAACACAAGATATATCCTAGGAAACCCAATATGGGAGAAAACCTAGCTATATGGTGAGGCCCATGCTCTTCTCTCTTTTCTTCAATTATGGAAATACAAATACAAAGAAAGAATAACTCACTATGGAGTTTCCTTTGACACTATGATAGGTGTGGCTGCTACACAATATTTCTCTCCTCTGTTATACTCTCAAAATACCATTCCTAGATGCTCTTCTCAACTATGGAACAAATACAATGCTAAAGAATGAAACCCTTTCTCCTCCTAGCAACCTATTATTTAACATAGCTTAATAGACATATAGGGTTAGGGTTTTGACTTCCTCAACACTCAATTAGTGATCGGATTTGGACCTTTTATAATATTCTTGAAATTAAACACATGGATAGCACCATATGTCTGAGTAATGTGGGATGACACAGAATCCACTTGTATTTTGGTCATCAACAAGGTAGATCAACTTGTAGGAGGCATAACATTTTCATACGAGCTTCGATGGATGAGTTTTACTCACCATTGGAAATTTCTCAGACTGTAGCACACCATTGAGGGTGTGTGCACAAGTTTTGGACACTGTAACCCCAAAATTTTCATTTAATGCCTCAAATGGCTCTAGAAGGTTCTGAACCACAAATTTCAAAGCTGGGACCTAGCACTAAAATGGCCTTGCAATATGATTCCTCCAATTATTTCCACCCATAAATTACCAATATATATGACAACTTGTATGATGATCCAATCTTAATTAAACTATTAGACTCTTGAATCTATTTTATCTTTGAAAACCTTAATTTATAGGTAGAAACTTGGGTTAGATATTGATCTAATTACACCTCTCTTAATCCCCTAGGACCACTTAAACTTGTCATCTCCAACACCTCTACACAAATCTACAAGGAATTTGTTTTCCAACTTAGTTCCAATCTTGTAGGTTTAATTAATTCATCATAGGGCATATTTATTCACATGGTTCCGCTCATAGCTTGGAAGTTTCAACCCTTAAAATTCAAGGGAGGTTCCATCACAACCATGGAAAGGAAGGCATCATCTCCTCTAAGGGAACCAAGTTTATCTATTCTATATGTTTCATAATTTATCTTTAAATTAGTAGATCTATTGTTTATTGGTTATACATAAACATATAGATAGATAGATAGATAGATATGGGCAATTCTTCTCTTGCAAGAATTTGGATTTGAGTGTGAAAATCATTCCAGGATGTGGATCATTCTTGGAATACTATCAAGGCTCTCCACTTCATTCCAAGGGTCTTCATGATCTATTGCAGTGAATTCCAAGTGATTTTTATTCCTTCTTCTCTTTCCTTTCCAAGCATTAGGGTTTTAATATCACTAAAGGAATTGTTGGCTAATTAACCCTAGTGAGTTGGTCCAATATCCTCTGTTAATTTGTTGGTAAAACCTGATATAATCCTTATTGAATTACCCAAGTCACATATAGTTTTAGTTTATCATTAACGAGATATTAAGTTGATAATTAATAAAGTGGCTTTCCCTGGTAAAACTTAATTTAAATCCTAATTGAATTACCCAAGTCGCATATAGTCATAGCTTATCATTAACCATATCTTAAGTTCTTAATTAATATAAAGGTTTTCCATCTTATTTTTACCTTTTTTTTTCTTACCCTCTGGGGTTTCTTTATTTGGCCCTAAAACCGAGTGGCATCTCGACTCTACTCCTTCCCTTTTCTAGTAGTGTATTGGTGGGTGGGTGGTTTTCCCTCCATTCCCTTACACTACATTTCATATAAATAATCTGTTCATTATATATATATATATATATATATATATATATATAT
>JASDQU010736357.1:144760-159346 GCA_032191745.1 Picea mariana | reverse complement strand
TGTGGCTCCATTGGGGAGTTTTCATTGATTATTCCCTCTCACAAGTGAAGGAACCCTTTTCTCCTCCATTCAACCACTACTCGGACCCACCATAGGGGGCATTATGTGTTGGGTATGTGTCATATTCTTTGCACATGGTTCAGTAGGAGGGGGGTTAGACAGGGGTTGCGTGGGGGAAATACCCCCCCCATTAGTGGGTCCTAAAGGCCCTCCCCAAGAATAAAATCATCAATAGGTTCTTAATGAGAAATTTTTATCGAGCGGTTATTCTCAGAATAATTTTCGTCTTTGGAATAAGTAAATCTGATTAACGAACTACGGTTGAATTCTAATCTAGGGTTAATAGATTAGGGTTTTTTTTTATGTCGTTGGATCATATATATATATATATATATATATATATATATTGTATTGTATTGTAAATAATGAAGAAGAGGTATAGAATTAGAGGTGCAGCTCTAAAACAAGTTTTTGGTTTTCTCAGTTGGGTTTCTAGGGTAAATATCTATGTATTTGTGTGATTTCAATTGTTTTCATTTATTTCTTAAGAACTTGTGTGTGCATTGCATCACTATAAAAGGTTTAAAAAATTACATTATGTACTTATTTTTTGAGAGAGGTAAGGTACCTCTTCTCCCTATCTCACTCTTTTCCAAGCTACTCTTTAAGATAGCTTCCTAATTGAGCCTCTATATTGCCATGATTGAAGTCAACTAGGTTAGCACCAATTACATGTTCGATTATGTGGCTTCTCATGACACACTCTCCCAACCTTATCATTCAACAATCAATACAATGTTAAACGTAACTTCTATGAAGGTATTATTGTATTCAAAAGGTTATTATGTATGGACTCATAGCCCCTTCTACCAAGGTGATCACCCTCCCCTTGTAGTGAAAGAAGGGATACAATCCTCTCATCCCTCTGATCAAGGACAAAGTTCTCACTCTCCACCTAAGAACTTATTTCTCTCAAGAAAACCTATCTTTTCCTACTCTAGGGACCTTTTTGGAGATAGATAGGCCCCCCTTCCTTCCATCTCCTAAGTGGCCTCTCCTACCGCAAATTATTTTCTATCCTACTCTTGTTTGTCTCCCCTTGTTATATATTTTCTTTTGGATCCCCTAAGAATTAATACTTTTGTGATGGTTACACACACCTTAATACAAATTCCAATCCACACAATCCAAGTATGCATACAACCACATTAATGTCAACGCCAAAAATCTTTGAATTTTTACCAAGGAAATATCAACATCCTTACCTAGCCTTTCATAAGGCCCCCACTCCAAAAAAGTGTCCATACAAAAAATACCCCACATGTGAGCTAATAGTTAATAATAATAGTAACACAACCCACTTACTAAGTACACATCCCAACTTGAATTCCACAACTAGTATACATCCCAACAATCCCTTAAGGACAAACATACATCCCAAATTTCTCTCAGCCACAAGGATAAGTCTACCCCCTAATAGCTTCACAACCCCTTGGATAAGTATTCTTCCCAACCATGACACCTCATCAAACTTAATTCCCTCAAGTGTATGGATAAATATTTGTGTAAAAAGTATCATATCCCTAATTGATGTGTTTTACCATGGGGTCTCCACTTAGTGAAACTATGACATAATGCATCCATTTGTTAGATATTATAGAATAACTCTAATTTCACTAGATATTGATAAATACCTCCCAAAATAATTTTTTTAACCCCATCCCAATACACCTTTCCATTAATAATAAAAACCCTATTTTTGCTGCATATACCTTATTTTTACTAGATACCCCTTTTTATACCCCACAATACCTATAAAGTCCCTCATACCTTACATCCCCCCTTCAATACCTACAATATAATAACATTTTTTTTCACAATTAAAAAAAAACATTTATTAATGAATGTGATAAGATATTGATCAACTAGATGAATCCCCCATGTGTTTTACGAGGGGTAGAACCCAATCATGAGCGTCAAAAAAACCTTACCTCAACCATGTATAGGGAATGGTGGTGGGGTTCCCCCTCATAATAACACCATGCCCCCTTCTAGAGGATAATCTATTCAAAATCATCACCCTGATAGAAAAAAGAGGGCATGTCACAACAACGATTTCATTTGATGAAATCTTTAGATACGATTTCCCCCCCTAGATTGCACAAACATGGTTCCCTCTAAATGTACAAAAATTACACAAATTCAGCGTCACCATAGAAAAATATCCTTGAGTCCATTTGGAGTCTTTCACCATGGATTGCACTGAGTTCATGGGAAATAACAACATCTAAATTGATCTCTTTTCACATTCTCTAATAAGTGATTCCCTTCAATGGCTTCATCATCTCCTTAAAGGGTCAGTCTATGAACTATGCCTATTAGAAAACCACTAGATCCATCACTTCAACATGCTTAGACCAAATGAATCTATCATGTCCTAGCTCATGGGCCTCAAGAAACAATATCGGGAAGAATTTTAAACATTCATACATTGATTAAGCAAGGATATACAAAAATACACATCTTAGATCCTCGATGATATCGTTTATGATATTTTCACACATGCACTAAATCCCAAGTCTCCAATTGAAATTAAATAGGTGATGGGGTGAAAAAAGAATCCTTTCCCAAAATTGAGACTTGAACCATCCTACATATTGAAGGAAAGTAGAAACCTCACCCATCTACCTAAGCCATTAGTATGTGGTGCAAGTATCACAAGAAAGACACAAAATATCGAAGAGTGCCAAAAAATCAAACAATTGAATTCTAAAAATACCAAACTAACCAACCTTCTAAGCCAAAAGCCATTTTTGCAGAATAAAATACCAAGCTTGGGATATACAAGGACCCCCTACTAGACCATGACACTCCTTCCAAGAATAAAAATAAGGTTTCCTCTTAGCCATCCTCCAATTACTCTAATAAAGAAGAAGAAACATTTTAGGCCCCCATGGATCCCTCCTTTAGATAGTCTCCTATGTTTGTATAAAGGGTCCTTATAATCCAAAAGATCCTGGGTGAACCTAGGGAAAACATGGAGCCTCCACTTATTATATCATAGTTGAGAGTATTTATTTCCTTGATAGGTCACACCCTCTTTATGATTCCTTACCTAACATCATCAACCTAGATACCATCCTTCCATTTCATTAGTTGGGTGTCTCTCCACACCCACCTATGTCGGAACTACCCCTCAACCTCATTAACACCAAAGGTTCTCTACCTTCTCATTGGATAGGAGTCATTTTTCATAGTCAACATAGAGTCTCTAATCCGTGCATCCTTTCTCCTCCTCCATCTGTCTAAGGTAAGACTTCCTTAGCTTCCTCTTCATACCTTGTCTAGAGCCTCTCCATATTTGGCATAGTATTCCAATTAGTGCTATGGTGAATAAGATCATTAATTAACTTGGTCAAATTAGAGAGATTTAACCCTACCATAAAAGGCACAAAATGCTAGTTGGTATTGGCTCTAGTATTGGTTCTAGCCAAGGTGGAACTTGCATTGAATGAGGATGAAGGAACAAAAGAGGTCGAACTAGGTCTGAAACTAGATGTACAACCACCCCTCAATGGAGAGGGGGGCTCTGAATTAGAATAATTAGAACCCAAATGTGGGCTAGGGTGGGGGACCCTACTTCATCGAATGGGGAAGATATTGTGTCTAATAGGGAACTTAGGTTGAAGGATTTTCAACTAATGAGACTATCTCCTAGGGGGAGATGTGGTGTTGATATGAAACTATCACACTAAATATGCAACAAGATAATCAAAAGGTTAATAGAACAAAACAATGAAGTAAGAAAAGAATAATCATCAAACAATTCACTCACTATAGGCTCAAGTGATGCAATAAGTGGGTATAAGTGTATCTAAATAAATATAAATATAGCCTTATTCAAGAATATTTATCATATATAGATAAATGAATCTATCATGTAAGATAAAATAGATTTGCTCAAACAAAACCTAGTCTATGGATAAGGGCCTTCCAATCAACCAACAACAAGGGTATTTGGGGTCCCCGTGTGGATGAGAGAAGGTATAAAAGGGATAGTTATAACTAGGATGCACTAGGTTATGAAATCCCAATGGCATGGATTAATCTATCTCAAGTTCCCCCCCTCTTGCGAGAGCCACCTGAGTAAGGATACCTAGTAGTATGGACACTAATCTACCTCTTCATAGACATGTGTAATAGGTTTCCTTTCCTTCAAGATGAAATCTAATGGTCTGGGGGTCTTTAGTAATGAAATATTAAGGAGCCTCAATCATACATATAATATATACCCAGGGGTTATCCACCTTGAAAGAGAGTTCTTATTACTAAAACCATCTAGAAGATATATGTTAGACAGGATTTTAAAGTTCCATAATATTCAAGCTCTATGTTTCAATATGAAATGACTAAGGACAATTATTTTTATGCCTATACCTAAAGTCCTAACCTAACTACATAATTATTTTGATTTCCAAGTGGGATTATATGTACGTTAGATTAAAGGGTTAGTTATTAGTTTGATATTTTCATCATGAACCAAGCATAAAATTCTAGGTGTCTTAATGTGTGCACATGTGGTGTGACTAACTTGATAAAATGATTGAAATTGAAAGTAAATTTAACTGGAAATGAAATACAAATTGATAAGCAAGTAATCAACTAAGATAAATACTAAAGAACAAGAGATTTTTATTTATCTAAGTCTAACTTCAAAACATAAATCTATGATCCAGGTGGATATATGTGGCCACCCACCTATCCCATTGGATTGAAAAATAGTTTTACACCTTTCCAATGAGCTATCGTGCACCCCAAATGAAGATCGTATGCCAAAGTTACACCCCTGGGAAGTTGATATACCAAACTACCCAAAATGGGGTGCACAAAAGTGTTATCTTTTCATCTTCAGAGGTTAGGGTTTCGTATTTTCTTTATGATAAAAATGCCTTTGGAGCCTCATTGTAAGATCATCTTCTTGCGGATGCGATTATTTTTCACATCTCTTCTCAAAGATAAGCTACCACCATTCTAGTGAGTATTTCACTTTGTATTTTTACAGTTCTGTACATTTCGCACATTAATAGAAATTGTGTATTACTGTATATTTGTGCCTCTGGTTATATTTTCGATATATCTCTGCTACATTATTTCCGATCTTTCAAAATCTCTTTATATTTCTGTGTTATATCTCCGCTCTCATTTCGTTCCGAAAATAATCTGAATCAATCTACTTGCTAATATTCATATTTCAAAATGAAAAAAAAAAACTAATTCTCTTTAGCTCTCAAGAAAATGAATGTAAAAAAGAAGGCCTATATTTGTAAGTAAACTTCTGGGGATTCTAGTGAACTATTTTATTTCACTAAGAGACTTTTCATTTCTAAAATAAAACACAATCTAAAACAACAAATAAATCTTATCTACAGTTGTAATAGAAATACAAAATGAATGTTGCAAAATTAAAGGAACAACTTCTTACACAAATTTAACTCAAGGAAGAATACTAGGTCAAGGGTGTATGTTTTTATTCATATAACATCTATGAAAAAAAATAATCCCAATGACTAATCTGCAATGAAAGGTTCTAATTCTAAGCCTACTATAACATAAATCTAAAAGTACAATCCAAAATAAATCTAGCTAGGATAGGTAATAGAAACCCTAGGGGGATTTCTTATCAACCCTAATTCATTTCTTAAAGAGAATACCTAATATACAACAAAAGGATTTAAAATAAACCTATAGGTCCTAAAAAAAATTAAATATTTTGATTCAAACCCTAAAAACTAAAAAATTGAGTTACAGGAGCCCTTGTAGAAACTCACTTGGAAAGATATGTTGGAAATGTAGAAGTTCCCCCCTATTATTGTGTTGTTCAATGCACAAAATAGCCCCAATAAGTACATTTTCCAACTCACTTAATGACCCCAATAAGTGCATTGGAACCTAAGGGTTTTCAAACAGTTGTGAGTTGGTTTATGAAGTAGATCTGAGTGGTTTCCAACACCTAGTTCCTGCAAATACTGCGTAGAAAGAAAATAAAATCTCCAAAAAAGTAAAACATTTAATGAAAAAGGGATGAAATTCGGTTTACCCACACACCCACAATCAAGGATCAATATATGGGCTAGATCCCCAACGGAGTCACCAATTTGTCGCATAAAATATGCAACCAGGGTTAGCATATCTACAAATCTAGTGGTTGTGTCTAGATCACAGTCAATAATATAAATAAAACTAGAAAACCTATATTTAAATTGGAATTTTCTTGTTCATTTCCATGTTATTCATATGGAAAGAAACAAAATGAATATAAATAAATAAACTACAACAACAAATCTATGAAAGAATGAACAAATATTCCATTACCCAATGAAACAATTTTACAATAAAACACATATGAGGAAGCTCCTTGAATAAAATGGTCTCCTTATCCTCCTCCTTGGGAGGGTTATTATTATTTCCTGAGTATATGGATTGGATTGGATCGTCTTCTTTGTGGTTGAAAGAGATGGTGAGTGCGACCAAAAGATTTATAGAAATTTTAGTAGCATTTCGTTACTTTGAACGGATGGATATGGAAAATTGAGGCGACCTCTTGAATTTATAAGAAAAATAGTGGTTATATTTGATATGGTCATGGTAATAAAATATTATTATTTGACCATATCAATTTTAACCATTACTTTAAGGGTTTAATTTTTTTTATTTTTTTGTTTTTTGGATAATTTCAAGAGGAAAAAGTCATACAGGTGTTTTATGACTTTATGAAATGGAAATAATTTTAGTAAAAGTAGTTCCTTAAGTTATAATAGTGGAAAATGATGTAAAAGTGGGTTTATACATATGATACCCATCCTACAAATGGTTTATTTTGGTAAACCTAGCCTTTTAGTCTAGGTGATCAACTTTTGGGGGATAACATCTAAGACACGTGATAATGAAGAGTGTTGACCAAACTACATAGATAAGATCAATAATGAATGCATCAATATATTGAGATTTATAAACAAATATAATAGATTTACAATCACCACAAAAATATATCAACATACCAAATAGAAATAAGAAAATACATTTAGGAAACATACATACTATCCCTTCTCTAGGGAAGATAATAATCAAAATCAATTCAATAGCACTCCTACAAGTTTATAAGCATGGAATATTGTAGGGAGACAATTATGTTATCCTTATTCACAATTACTACAAGCCCTCCAATATGTCCATAAACTACAACCTTTTTGAAAATTTGTCACTTAGTTCATTAAATTCCTTGAAAACATGATTACAAGAAAATCAAATAAACATGGATGTATGCTCTGAAACTTGATCAACTAAATGAGAGAGGTTGGTGTTTTGATTCCTAAATTCCTCATTAATATACTTCACAACTATATGAGAATAGACAAATACCTACAATTGTATTGCAATCCGCTTTATAGTCAGGCCAACCATAATAGTGAAAGCTAGTAATTTGGTCATGTTGGTACCCCTACCTAGTCCACATTTGAACTCAATCCAATCACTATTTAAGAGAAATAGTATGCCCATAGCACCACTTAAACCTATTGTTATATCCTTAATTTCCACCTTATAGGAAAAAAGAGAGTTCACAAGAATATGAAAGCCAAAATAAATGTTTTTCTTGATATTTAGGCCCTTTTTGGAGGTCATCGTAGGTCTCATAGGAGACAACACATGATGATCATTGCACATCAACTATCGTGCAAAAATCAATGATTTTTCAAATCTTCTAGATTCGTGGAATTATGAAGAGATGGGTGAGGGATGATTTGTATCTTTGTGGCATAAACCTAGGAACTCACAACATTTGAGTCTCTAATGGTATCTTGAAGATATAGAAGCTCTCCCAAGCCTCTTCTAAGGATCTATAAAACAAAGGAAGGTCTTGAGAAACGAGGAGGAATCAAGAGTAGTGTTTTGTTTTCCATTTGCATAGGAGATTTTCCATTCATAGCACTAAGAAATCAGAGTGCCCAGCCTGATCAATAAGCTCAGGAGAAGAAAGGAGCGAGGAGTCAAAGGAGAAATTGCATCCACATCCAAAGGTACAAACTTGATGTAATTTATTGATTTTATTCTATAGCTCAATGGTTTTCCCCAAAATTATTTGTATTTCAATGTGCAGCTGATTGGGTCTGATATTATGATTGGTAGATCAAATTAGATCTAAATAGAATTAGTGATTTTTAGCACTAGGAGAAGAAGAAGATTGCTTTTGTTTGTTGTTATGTGTAGGAAGTAGTTTGCAGGAGTTGGAGCTGCATTTCAAGAGCTTCAATAGCCAAGATACACAAGGACAACATTCAAATATAAGGTATGTTGATCTATCCTTCCTTGTTATAATAGAAAATGCTTGTCTTAGATATAGTAATACCAAAGAACTCTAGCTCTTTCTGTCTAGGATCAATAGGAAGATCTTAGGGAGATCTTTCCATCCATCTTGTGAGATCCCTATGAGATTTTATCCCATAATCTTTGGTTTGTGAAACCTAAATATTCTAGGTTCATTTCTCATTATGGTAACCATTTATTTTATGTGATAAAATCTCACAGGGATCTCACAATATGGATGGAAATATCTCCTTAGGATCTGCCTATTGATCCTAGACAAAAAGATATAGATTTCTATGGTCTTCCTAGATATAAGAAAAACAATTTCTATTATACCAAGAGAGGATAACTTATCATACCTTATCTTGGAAGATTGTCCTTCTGTATTCAGGTTGTTGCAACTCGTGAAATGTAGCTCCATCTCCTACAACCTACTTCCTGCACACAAGAAACAAGAAACAAAAAACACCAATCTCCTTCTTCTCCTAGTGTTAAAAATCACTAATTCTATTTATATATAACTTGATATATTACTCATAAAATCATATCCAAACCATTCATGATTAAAACAAAAAAAAAATTGGGGGAAAACGAGTGATCTATTAATTAGTCATGAATAAATTACATAAAAAATTCATACCTTGAATGTTTATGCAATTACCCTTTTCCTCCTTTCTCCTTGCTTCTCCTCAGATTCTTAATCAGGCTAGGAAAATTGATTTTTGGATTTTGTGGAAAGGAAAATAACCTATGAAAATGGACACCATAACACTACCAATAATTCCTCCTCCTCTTTCTCAATACTTGTCTTTGTTATATATATCCTTGGAAGAGTCTTGGGAGAGATTCTAGATCTTCTAGAGACCACTAGAGACTCAAATGTTGTGAGTTCCTAGACTCATGCCACTAATATACAACTCATCCCTCACATATCTCTTCGTAACTCTCCACGAATCTAGAATTTTTGACATATAATAACTTGTTGCACCATAGATGATGTATGATGATCATTGTGTGTAGTCTTTATGAGACCCGTGATGATCTCCAGAAGGGGTCCAAATCTCAAGAAAAAAATGTATTTTGGATTTCATCTTCTTGTGCACTCCCTTTTGGCCTGTAGGGTGGAAATTAAAGATATAACACATATATTTTCCTTTGACATGTTTTCAAAATATCCCCATCTCTTAGACTTGTTGATATCTTGAGTACCCACTTGCCTGGGCACTTTAACCTTCACTGTTCATTCTAGTCCTCCATAAGTAATTTGAATTGTATACAAAATTTCAAGAGGGGTGGCTAGGTGTCCTTATAATATCACTGAGTTCACGGTAAGCCACAAATCTCAACATATAGTCAATAGGGGGATTTATAAGCTACCATCAATGTATTTTCCCACCAATTGTTTAATGCAGTCTCCATTGTATCACCATCCTAGCAGCCACATCCACCATTTGCTTGATATAACTGTCAACCATACCTCCTTATAAAAATTTCACTCTATGAGGATATTTTAAATAGTACCATGATGGTTTTTTTACAACAAACATGTATTGAGGCCCTACCATACCTCCTCTAAGAGGGCCTCCTATTTTGGTACTTTGTTTTCTAAATATATTCCATATAAATATTCTTTTCTTGAGAGGATATTTAATTCTCCAAACATTCCTCCAACACCATTTTGATTCAACGTGAACTCCTTCTAGAAAAATGGCTATATAACCCAATTTGGTTGTGTATTGACTTCCCACTAGGATTGTTTACTATACTAATGCATATTGTTCCATTCTTAGCTTGATAGGACACGAGGAAAATTTCTAGGTACACCTTTTGTTGGTTTTCTACTTCATCCTGGCTATCATTCTTGGGCTGACCCAGGTTCAGGTCCTACTTTGGTTTCCAACAAAACCCTCCTTAAAAGCTATTGGCCCTCCTGGTAACCCAGAAGGAAACATGATGCACAAGATGCACTGCGCAGTCTCACCCGAGATAGTTCCTCCGAGTGGATGCAATGCTCAAGTGCTTTCATCCTAGAAATGAGTGGGGATCTATGATTGCACCCTTCGTGATATTCATTCATTTAATAGATCATACATCTAGATTTATTATACTGTCATTCTTACTCATGCATGTAAAATATCATATCTAACTAATTCATTCATTCATTTAGCTAACATATAATCATCAACACCAAGAAGATACATAACATTCAGTCACATAGTGCATGGTATAATGTGGTTCGCCCCTCTTGGACTACGCCCACAAAGATTTAGCTATCCTTCTCTTTTATTATCTTTGGTCCAAAACTATAGTGTTGGGCGCATTACAACTCTTCATCAAACCAGGTCGAGATCTTACAATGAGGTGTACTAGATCACACTAGGCTCCTCAACCTGCAATTTAACCCTCAATATCTACCCTCATCCCTCTCCTCATCTCAATAGCTTACAAAAATAGATCAGAGTAATAGTATGACACAATGAAAATCAACATGAGCCCCCACTCCAAAACCTCAGAACAACAAAACTCCCGACCGAGAATAATTGAAATGAACCCCCTACCTAGACCTGTTAGGTACCTATTTATACATATTTTTGGCTTACCACCCATTAAATTCTCTTACCAAAACCCTAACCCTATCCTAGCTAGGTCTTCTTGCATACGTGCCTCACATGCCCACCTCTTCTGCATACGCGTCCATTTTACATGTCCTGTTTTTCCTACTTGAGTGTCAGCTTTACACGTGTTGATCCTTTTGCATGCACATCTGCCTCCCACGTTGTTCTTTTCCCTCAAAGTTGGTATGCGCCCAATAGGCCCCCAACAATGACATCGTGACTCATCCAAAGTCACTACCTAAGTCTTATGTCTACCACTGCTTGTGTCAATGCTTCATACATATCTACTATCCATTGGCACTACTCTTGAGACTAACTGCTCTTTGCTGACATGGCTTAGACCACCTACACAGTGACTGACGATCGTAAGATATCGCCCCCCTCCAAGCCTATATTTTCGAGGCATGTATTCGCTATGTCAATTTTGACAACCAATTCTTCTGCCTTTTCCTGTATGGGCTCCAACTGAGCCTGTCGTGTGATTTTTTGTGCCTACACCACTTTTTATTCTTTCTAAATGTTCTTCATTTCTGCAGCCATCTTAATCTTCTCTAGTAGTGACATTGTCCTCTGTCACTACTCAACATCTTCCATTGTTGCGTGAAATTTATCTTCCTTTCCTTGCATCTATTGTAGGCTCTCATCTTCTAATATTTGGGTCCATAGATGGTCTCTCTTCTCCAACAGTTCTGCCACTCTATGTATGTTTTGCATGATGTTTTCTGCAACTACTGTCGTGTCATTCTCTCTTTGCGCTAGGACTACTTGGGGAGTCGTAGGCACTGTGCGCTCCTCTAGTTCCTTGATATGCTCTTTATATTGTTGTAGAGTATGGGATATCTTTGTTATCTTCTCCTCTAAAGATGCTTCCTCTGATACTGTGTCATCTGAGATAGCTTGAAAGACTGTGTCTATCTGGGTCTCCATCTAGTCCACTTTTTGTTTCACTATCTCTTTCTTATGCCCTTCCTGGCTGATGGCTTCCTTAAATACCATATTTTCTTCCTGCGCTATTTGTAGATTCGTCACGTCACACCTTGCTCTTGATTGAATCTCTTGCGCCACACTAACCTGTAACTTGTACAACACCTTTGTTGGTATCTTGGGCATTGCCAAGTCTAACGTTTCAATATCCTTCACGGGATTTTGTGTCGTTTCATCATTGATGAACAACATATATGGTGTTATGATAAAGTTATTGCTTCCTTGCACTGTGATTTGTATTGTTTCTCTGACAGATGATCCTTCTCTTACTAGCATTGTCTTCTCCTTTTGTTGTTGTTCCGCATTGATCCTCAACTGTTCTAGTGCAGATTTTACCTCATGTACCTGTTCCAAAAGCTTGATGGTTTTCCTCATTTTCCCATACTTCTGACAGTCAATATTCTACTATCGTGGCTATCAGCTCTACGTCATCTATTGTTAGTGATGTTTCCATTTGTTTCGTGTGGGCCTTTTCTTTCTTCCTGGCACCACTTACTTGCTCCATTGTTCTCTTTCTTTGGGCATTTGGTCATTCAGATGCTTCTGGCATCTGTGTATCCATGCCGGTATCTTGCTTAACTTCTTCATCCATGGTTACATCTTGTGCCTCTGTATGTACTTCCTCTCCACTCACCCGTGTTGTCGGTCCTCCCAGTTCTTGCACTATATCATGTGAGCCCTGTGTAGGACAACACTATGACTTCTTTTGTGTCTTAGTCTTCTTTCGAATTGAGTTGTTTTCCCTCACTGTACCTATTTTTGTTTTCTTTTGCTGGCTAGCGCCATTCCTGC
Source organism: Picea mariana (assembly GCA_032191745.1). Taxonomy (NCBI): domain Eukaryota; kingdom Viridiplantae; phylum Streptophyta; class Pinopsida; order Pinales; family Pinaceae; genus Picea; species Picea mariana. Next base: position 146,594 of record JASDQU010736357.1, on the reverse strand, counting down.
CTATCTGTTTCTTGGGGACTATGCTAACCTGCGTCTGGACTTGTACTGTTGGCATTGCTTTTGGAATATATGGTACTTTCCACTCCTCATGCCACTCTTGGAGCTTCATGTGGATGTCCTGTGTCATCACACAGTACTTTAGCTGCAACCACTCCTTGGTTGGGTCCTTCTTTGCCTGTAGCCACATGTTGTGACGTGATGTGTGAAAATTCGCTATCTGTCCATACTCCTGGACAGTTTCTGGTGATATCTTCCATGTATTCGCCAGGTTTTTATGAATCTCTATTAAGTATTGCACGAACATGCCATTGTTGAAATTATTTACCTTAGGGTCTGTTGTGTTTCGTAGTGATGTGTAGCGCACTAGGCCACATTTTCATGTCCTTGTCAGGAACATCGTATATGTCGGTTGGTGTCATCCCATAAGTGAAATGAGGATGAGTAACCACAAGTAGTGGAACTCAGAGCCCAAGTCTTTCACATCCTTACAATCTTCTACGAATGAGATGAGCAGATATGGGCCCCAGCTCATCAAGCTCCTCTTTGCGCACTGTGCCGCAACTACTACTACTCATGTGGGAACTTCTTCTTTTTAGAACTTGTGCATTAATTTGAAACCAAGAATATGGTTGCAAATCGATTTGCAACATCATTGATGTCATTGATCTTGATTCCTTTGTCCCCCCTCTCTATGCCATACTTCACTTTAATCTCATCGGAGATGGTTTTTTCCCTAGTCTTGTCTTATAGGTATTTCTTAGGCTTATCCCCATCTATGGGTATCTCTGTAATCTCTGTGATGATGTAAACATTGATTGATATCACCCTATCCATGTAGGATACCTCCTTGCACCCTTGCTAGAAACTATTTAACACATCCATTTATGTATTTCCCATGCCCAAAGTGCGGTATGGCTAAGAGGTTCATGATACATGTGTTGTACATGCCTAAGATCCATTGTGCAGGCTCCAACAGTGGCATGCCTAATGGGCCCTCTCCCCTGCTCTCTAGGTAGCTCTGCGCTGCCAAATATGGGAACTTTGTGGCATCTGAGACATCATGGTTTGAGTATTTAAGGTCGTCAACTCCTCCTACCATGTTATCCCCATTTTTCTTGCATTGGGAATTTTTGACATTACTATAATTAGCTTTGTATGAGTGCATTTCACGCCCTCCATATTGTTTTATGATCTCAGCTTCTTTTTCCCTTGTGGGGACGATACTCCACCCTCTTTCTCTGTTTCCTACTTGGGTTCTAGCTCTAGGTCCTGCTGCATGGAATCCATAGCTGGTTTTTCTTCCCATGGACCTTTTCCCCTGAACGCATCGAATTTCATCCACTCGACATCCTCTACCATCTTCTCGGGATCATGTGTGGATTCTTTCTCCTCCTCCACATGTAATTTGGTTTTCTCGTATTCCAACATGAGGATTTTTTCCACATCCACCACTGTTGGCATCTCACTGGTTCTGCCTTGTGGTCCTCATGCACTACTCTGGGTGCTTCGTCTAGTTCTTCTTGGTAATCCAACTTGAGGTGGAAACATGGTAGTTAAATTCGAACAAGATCTCAACCCGACGGATGGTAGTGCAATTGCACACTCTATCTCTCTTCCGCTCAACTCGTCGTTTTTCTCCTTAACAAAAATCACAATGGGTTGGTTTTCCCCCTCTTTCTGACTTTATAGAAGGACGAGGAAATGATAGTTTTGTCGCATTGATACTTATCACTTTTTCCCCTTTTCATTATGTTTCATGTGAACGGTACCTTTTTTCTCGTTAACTATTCTTCTGCACGTCATATTTTTGAACCCTGGTTTTCTTGTAGTGCCT
>JASDQU010736357.1:129142-144657 GCA_032191745.1 Picea mariana | reverse complement strand
TATATATATATATATATATATATGTATGTATGTATCCCTATATTTTTACTGCCTGGTGCTATCTAAGTACTAGGAGGTCGATTGTCCCTATATAACTTCATTTGCCTCCCATTTATCATTCCTTTGAGTTATGTACGTCCTAAATATTTCAACTGTACAGCTCCTCCATCTGTGACAGTCTTCACTTCATATGGTTCCAACCAATGCATTCTGAATTTTCCTAGGTGTTGAAGAAATTTAATGTCATACACCAAGACTAGGTCTCCTTCCTTGAAACTCTTCCTTTTAATATGTCTGTCATGCCAAGATTTTTCACTTGCTTTATGTAATTCTTGGTGAAATCCTAATACAATCCTATCTTCTTCCATCAACATCAGCTGACTTAGCCTCTTTTTACTATGCCTCGTTCTGTCATTTTAGTGATTGTTTCTACGCATAGACTAGGTACCAAAAATTCTAATGGAACGATTGCTTCTTGTGCATACACCAACCTGAATGGTGTGTGCCTTGTCAACCCTTTTCATGTATTCCTGTATTCCCATAATATTTTTCGTATCTTAAAGTCCCAATTGTCCCTATTGACATTGCAGATCTTTGTCAGTGCATTCTCTAGAATCTTATTAAAGGATTCCACTATTCCATTTGCTTAAGGGTGATATGGTGTAATATTTTGATGATAAACTTCAAAATACTCAGTCATAGCCTTGATAGTATTGTTAATGAAGTGAGTTCCTTGGTCACTCATTAAAATCCTTGGGCATCCAAATCTAGTGATCACTTTCTCAAATAGGAAGTGTGTTGTTGTATCTACGCTACAATCTTTTACTCATGTTGCTTATTCCCATCTCATTAAGTACTCTGTCATAGTAATTATATACCTTGCTCTTGACCTATTTTCTGGTGGATTAATTGGTCCCACAAAATCTATTTCCCTTTTGTCGAATACTTGCAAGGTTACTTATAGTCTCAGGGGCATCTCATACTGTCTATTAGGTTTTCCAACCCTTTGACATACATCACATTTATGGAAGTAGTCCTTTGCATCTGTGTGAATGGTCAGCCACCATAGTTCTACATGAAATACCTTCTGTGAGGTAGCTTTTCTTGCATAATTTCCTCCAGCTATTCCCTCATGGTCCTCTTCTAAAATCCTATGTCTTTCATGTTCTAGTACACATATTCTCAAGATGTTGTCTACACCCATCTTGTATAAGTGTCATGTAATCAATTGATAGTCTGCAGCTCTGACTACCATATTTTTCCTCTGCACAGTGTTGAATTCTTGTGGTGCGGTCCATGTACTCAAGTATTGAATGATGTCTGCAAAATATTCATCATCTACTTGGACTGAAAATAAACTGTGCATCAAAGAAGTTGTCCTCTAAATTTGTAGTTTCCTCTCCATTAGTGATCCTTGGTAGGTGATCAGGTCATGCATTCAACTTCCCTGGCTTGACTATCACTTCAAAGTCAAATTCCTGAAACAACAGTAACCATCTACAAATTCTCCCCCCCAACACTAGCTTATTAACTAGGTATTTGAGGGAGGAATGATCTGTGAACATTTTAAAGTGTTTCCAAAGTAGATAGTGTTTGAACTTATATAGTGCATATACCATTGCTAAGCCTTCTCTTTCTGTAGTATTGTAGTTCTACTCTGACTCAGACAATTGTTTGCTTGCAAATTCTATAGGATGGTCTAACTCTCCTCCTTCTGGTTGTGCGAGAATAGATCCAAGTGCTATCGCTAATGCATATACATGCACATGAAATGTCTTTTTCCAATCTGGGAATACTAGTATTGGTGTTGTTACCATATTCTCTTTTAGAGTGTCCAAACCTTGATGACAATCCTCATTCCAATGAAATTTACTATCTTTCCTCAACAGTTTCTCCATGAGCGCAGTGATATGCACATACCCTTTTATGAATTTCTTGTAGTATCCTGTGTGTCCCAATGTTTCTCTCAACTGACGTACTGATTTCAGTGGTGATAAATTGACAATCACTACAATCTTTGCAGGATATTCTAGAAAGCCATTTTTGCACACTATATGGCCCAATCGTATCCCAAAATGTGTCCCAAAGATAAACTTATTGATATTTACTGATATCTGACACTGACTACATCTTTCCAACATCATCCTTAATACCTCTACATGGTATTTCAACAGACTGTAGACTATCCAATTATCCAGATATACCTCTAAAAATTGGTGGATGAATTCTTTGAATGTAGCTATGACTACTCTTGAGAATATTGTTGGTGCATTCTTCAGTCCAAAAGGCATGACTGTGTACTAGTAGGACCCCCATTCTGTGGAAAAAGTGGTCTTGTACCTATATTTTGGGGCTATCTTGATCTGATGGTAGCCTGAGAATCCATCTATGAATGAGTATGCTTCCTGGCCTCCTACATTCTCTAATACCTCATATGTGAAAGGGGTAGGGAAAGGTTCTTGTAGTCAAGAATCATTCAGCTTCCTCGGGTCGACACATATCATTATCCTTCCTTGCTTATTCTCTTGAACTACCATAGGGATTAACCATTCAGATTCCTCCACTGGTTCTATGATTCTAGCCTCCAACATTCTGTTAATTTATGCTTTTACTTTTTTCTTATATATTAGGTTCATTCTATATGGTCATTTTCTGACTGATCTAGCCTCAAATTTGAGAGGTATATTCATCTCTCCTAGCTCTCCTACTATGCATTTCATCTAAGTAAAGTTTTTTGGGATTAGGTCATTGTACTCGCACAATAACTTTGTTATGATTTCTATTATCTTCTCATCCCAGTAGTCTCCAATGCTGGCCATTTTGGGATTCTAAGTTGTCCCAATGTTGACTTTATTCACCTTGATCAACGCAGAAAACACTTATGATTGCAGAGGTGGACCTTCCACACCTCTTTCACCTTTTCACCTTCAACTTCTGTAATCTAAATGTTGCGTGGGTCATATTCATATGGTGATTCTTCTTACACATGGTAGCATGACAATAGTTCTTTCATTATATGTCTGTTCTATTGTTGATACTCTGTTATGAGTTCAACCTCTGGTTCTTGAATGAATACTACCCCTATGATATTTTTTAGTGTTGAATCTATGTTGGGTTTCTTGTGTTCAAATGAGAAGGTGACTGTAAAATTCTGTTGTAACACTGTTCATTCTACAGTGCCTCTGCACAGTTCCTGGTCTACATACCAATTTATTGGAATCCCTTCCAATGTGTGAATAAAGCGTTGAGGCCATTCTTCTAGTGGTGTCATTCTCCATAGTGTTTTTAACTTATCCAAGTGTTCTGTTGGTGTCCCTTGTCTGTCATATCTCTGCAGATGGTTTCTTCCTTTTTCTACACCAAATTTGATGCACAGTAATCGCTTACATTGGTACTAGTCCTTTATTATCTCTTTGTTTGCACCCCACCATCTTTCATGTGTTTCCTTGAGTGTTATTTCCAGATCTAAGAGAAACTAATTTTCTAACACTTCATCTTCGTATCTTGTGAGGAATTCCTCTAAGTCATTCACCCCATGAAATCTAGGAGGTTCTCTTATCTCTGTACCTACCCATCTTACTGTGCGGTCTATTCTTGCGCACTTTCTTGTGGAGACTTCAAGTAATATTTACTGCCAATTCTCCAACCCTATATCTAATTCTAACATGCATGACGTGATACTTCTCCAACTAATTAACCCATCCATAGTTGGATTCACATAATCTTCCTCTCGCGCGGTGGTTCTGTATAATTAGTTATTTTTCTTCAGGCTAAACAAGTGGATTCTACAAACCTTTCTCCTTCTAACAGATCCAATAACGCAATGAATTTGTACTCTCCTAAATCGAAAGTCATCTTCCTCGTCTTTAGATTGAGTATGGCATGATTATCAAATTCCCAATACAAGCCAAGAAATGATGGATAAAGTGTTGTGCCATCCACTATTTATAATACTTCGAAATTGGATTTAGTGTGCACTCCATCCAGATCTGTTGTCACACCCTTTAACCTTCCAATTGGAAGAACCCTGTGTTGATTTGCTAGTTTCAGTTGAACAGGTGAATATCCTAATGTGGGCTCTCCCAGACATTGCCATGTTTTCTTGGGTAGTATGTTCACTTAGGAGCCTAAATCCAATATGATATCCCCCATGTTGAAATCTCCAATGTTGGCATTCAATCTGAATTCTCTGCTTGTTCTCCTCCTTGTATGCAAATGATTAATTGTTTTCTGTTCAAGCTTTCCCTCTACTTCTGTTCTATATCTTTCTAACATATTTTGTAACACTTTAACATATGATGGATCATTTAGTAGTTTAACACAGGATTGCAAAAAATCCTTTATGGTACTTACTTATCCTATAAGATGTGATTTATTAGTGTGATCTAGATATGAAGGCATCTTGTACATTGGTACATCCTAAGTATACCGTGTAGTTGATGTAGATGCAATTTATGGCTTCAAGAATTCCTTTCTGGCTTGCTTGAATATCTCTTTTTCATTTTGTGCATCAAACTACTTCTATGGTTCAACGTTCTTCTTTACCCATTGGTGTTGTGATGGATCATGTTACTGTGTCATCTCTTGTCTTATCCCCTATGCATGTAACTATGTTGATATTTCTTCCATCATCCCTTGCTTCTGCAGAAATCCATTGAACATTCTGATTGTTCTGATTTATCTTTTCCTGGATCTTCCCCAATAGTGTCAGATAGTATTCTGTGTCATGGTCAGATGCATGAAAATACATACATGTTGCAGGTGGAAGTGGACATTCTCTTGCATAGTGTCCTATTTGTTGACAGTTATGGCATGCCATCAGTCCTCTACCTCTTCTAAAGCCTCCTCTACCTCATCCTCCACCTATGTAGCCAACTCGATCTCCTCATGATGTGTTGTACTATGGAACCTGGTTATAACATTGCATGGGATTATATTGTGGCTGCGCGATATTGTATTGTGGTTGTAGAGTGTTATATTGTTGTGGCACGGTGTTATATGTGGATGGTACTTGGTTAAACTGTGGCACAACTTGCCCTGTCATCATCTCTTCCTACACCCTATAGGTGTCTGATGTTCTTTCCCTCATCATATCCATTGTCCTGCAATCTTTGTCATCATGGCCTACTGAACTGAAAAAGTTGCAATATGAGATCTTAGGCATTGTATGGTATTTCTGTATCATTGGGTGGTGATATGGATCATGCCCTTGTGTATTAAAAATCTCACACCCTAGTCCTCCTGATGGAAAAGGGTTTGGCAGTCATGTTGCCATGTACTGTGCAAACATTGGGCATTTGTTCTTGTGGTGTCCTTCTGTTCTACATGTGGTACACCAAAAAACTTCTCTTTTTCCCTTACTCATGTTCTATTTTAATTGAAATGTTAGATTCTTCAGGTCTTCCTTGAGCTCCTCTATTGTTGGATCTGTCTTATGATATTGGTTCTCTTCTAGTTGCAAGGTTTCTTGCAGAGCCTCTGCCTGGGTTTAAAACTTCTATTGTCTCAATGGGTATTTAAAATGTGGTAGCAGTGAATTGACAAATAAATGCCTATGTTGCATATCTATCATGACATACGTCATATTTCCCTTCAATCGTTTGAATCTCTGGTCTATCTCCCAGACATATTCTCCTGGTTTTTGCTAATCTCTATCATATCATTCATGTATTGATCCTCTGAGATAGGATTATGGAATTCATTTATCAGTAGCTTCTTGATATCCCCAATTGTTCTGGTTGTTCCTGGTGGACTATTTGCAACTAAGCTCATGTACCAATCCAGTGCGCGGTCTCTTAGCGTGATGGATAACTATGCAAGTTTGGTATTCTCATATATGATTTTCTTTGCTTCCTAGATATTTTCACAGATAAACAAGTGATTCTCAAGGTCCTCGGACACCTCTCCCTTGAATTATGGTAACCTGATGGTGGGATCATGTCCTGCCATCCTGAATGTTGAACTACTACCTCAGTGTGTTGTAGATCCTTTACTACTACTCCCTGAACTGGATCCCCCAGTCGTTTTTCACTATGTATATGTACTTCTTGTTGCATTTCTTCCACTTAAATTTAGTTTTCTAATCAATGGTGTTCTTTCTGTTGTATTATTCACACATGGGTTTATGGGTTCCACACTGACACTGATGTGGATAAGAGTTCTGCCTTGGGTTTCTTCTCTTGGACCTCTTTTCTTCCTTTCATAGGTTGCATGCAGGATTGCCTCAATCTGCTCCACAGCGCGGAGATCCTCTACCTCTTCTTCATCACTTGCCAAGCCTTCCCTCATGGCTATGGCTCTCTTCTTATTATTTATCTTATATTGGTAGGGTACTCCACTCCGCGTTCTTCCAGCTGTTTCCATGAACTGCTTGATTCAGTCTTCCTCCATCATGATTGGATCCAAGGCCTCCTCCTTCTTTCCTTTATCCATCTCTTCCTCCATTTATTCGTTTTTGGTCAGTGATTCCCCCCTTCCCCCATGCACAGAAGGAAGTTTAGTTGTCTCAAGCCATTGTCATTACACCTTTGTTATACAGTAACATATTTATGGAAGTGTACAATGATCCGATATACCTACCTCGAGGTCCCTTCAGGAACTCTTTCTCTGTTGTGTTGTAAGACTTCACAATATCTACTACAAATTCTGTGATAAATCCCGCAACAATGTTTTCTAACCAGAAATCTATTGCACGCGTAAACTTATAGTCAACTTGTTGTAACTGCACAATCTCAATAGGATTCCATTCTAGCTTTCAGATCCTATTTGTAGGGTAGTTGTCTTTAAACCTCAATATCCACTCCTACAACACATGCAGGAAATCACATAAAATACTTCATGCAAGTCGATGAATACGAACTTGTCCAAATATTTGTGTGGTGTTAACTTTGGGTTTTTGTTATCTTTCTTTGCAAATTCCAACTCCTTTTTTTTCAATCATCTCTCGATCTCTGCCTTCGTTGGGTTTCATGATCTCAACATCCCCTTTTATATTCTCATTTTCTTAACGTTGTGTCATCAGATCTTCACGACTCTTCAGTAAATATCATTCATTCAATCCCTTTCTGTTCCAACTGGCAACATAACCATTTTTTGGTTTTCTACTTCATCCTAGCTATCATTCTTGGGCTGACCCAGGTTCAAGTCCTTCTTTGGTTGCAAAAAAACCCTCCTTAAAAACTATCGACCCTCCTGGTAATGCAGAAAGAAACACAACACACAGGATGCATTGCGTAGTCTCACCCAAGATAGTTCTTTGGGGTGGCTACAATGCTCAGGTGCTTGCAGCCTAGGAATGAGTGGGGATCTATGATTGAACCCTTTTTTGTCTTCATTCATTTACTAGATCATACATCTAGATTTATTATACTACCATTCTTACTCATGCATGTAAAATATCATATCTAACTAATTCATTCATTCATTTATCTAACATCTAATCATCAACACCAAGAAAATACATAAAATTTAGTCACATAACACATGGTCTACTATGGTTCACCCCTCCTGGGATACATCCACAAATATTTATCTATTCTTCTCTTTTATTATCTTTGGTCCAAAACTATAGCGTCACGCACATTAAAACTCTTCATCAAATCAGGTTGAGATCTTACAATGAGGAAGACTATATCACACTATGCTCCTCAGCCTTTGATCTAACCCTCAATATCTACCCTCATCCCTCTCCTCAGCTCAACAACTTACAAAATTAGATCGGAGTAATAGTATGACACAATGACAATCAACATGACCTCCCACTCCAAAACCTTAGAACAACAGAACTCTCGATCGAGAATAATCAAACTGAACCCCCTACCGAGACCTCCTAGGTACCTATTTATACATATTTTTAGCTTACAAACCATTACATTCTCTTACCAAAACCCTAACCCTATCCCGGCTAGGTCTTCTTGCATGTGTGCCTTGCATGGCTTCCTCTTCTGCCTGCGCATCTGTTTAACATGTGCTTCTTTTCTTGCATGTGTGTCTGCCTTACACGTGTTGATTCTTCTGCATGTTCATCCACCTCCCACTTCGTGCTTTTCCTTCAAAGCTAGCCTACGCCCAACACCTTTCCCATTATTTTTTCATCCATGCCTCCAACACTAAATCACATGTTGACTTCCACCCTTCATTCCATAGAGAGGATTTATTTGGATATTGAGAATTTCATAGGCTAGTAACTTCTTTCTTCACAAGAGATTTAATAATACAATTAGATAAAATATGTGTTCCTTCACACTCGATCCACGAGTGAACTATGCCACTTGAGCATATACCAATGTGAATATTGAATGCACCTCTAGTTGAACTAGAAATTGTTTTTTGGTCATGGTCATAAAACATGTCTTTGACACTCAATATATGAATTAGTCTCTAACCCTTGTTAACACTATATCCCATACTAAATTTGTGATGACATTTTTGTTGTGTCAATCCCCAACCTAACTTTGTTTCCATTCCCAAATATCTATGGCCACCAATTTTCTATCATAGAAAAGGAAGCTACAAGGATTTTCCAAATAATAGATGCATTGACAATTTTATTGAGTCTCTTTATTGACTCCTCTATAGAAAGTGTTTCCATGTATATATAAAACATCAACTCTTTCCAAATAACTTCAACATAATTAATTCTTCAAACACTTTCAATGATAATAAATTTAACAAAATTAAATATATTTTTCAATCCCCACTCCCTAAATCATTAGGATTAGATAGCCTCTCCCATTTAACTAAGGGAATGCCATCCTTCTCTTTATTACTTGTCTATAGAAAGATAAAACGGTACTTTCTAATTTTTTTAGCATGCCTTTGGGGATATACACCCAGGAATGCCAAGATACATGGGTTTCTTTGAGTATTGACTTTACAATATTCAATCTCCATCCTAGTATTCCAAGAGGAACTTCTTCTTTCAATATTATTGTGCAATCAAAACCAATATTTGAACCCGTATTCATTCATTTTTAAAACAAATCCAAAATACTTCAACCCCTTGTTGAAATAAATTACCTTGAAAGCAATACGAATGGGTATTTCCCTCGGTTGTGGCTTCTATCCTCTTAAAATAAATTGAAAATTTTTGCACATTCATATGCATACCAATGACTATTCCATAAGTCTCTATAACCATTTTAAAACCCTATGCATATCTCATTGAACCATCACAAATAGAAATTCATGATCCATAAATAGAAGGTGATTTAGAATCAAATCATTGCCCATATCGATTTTGTTTAACACACCAATGAATATTTCATGGATAAAGCATATACTAAACCCTTCTACTACTAACAAAAGAAAAAGAGGTGACAAAGAACACGCTTGTCAAAAACCTTGTGAAAGGGTGAAAAAATTGGTTCCAAAACCATTGATAAAGAAAGAGAATAACATGAAGATAAACACCATTGTACCTAGTTAACAAAATCCAACTTAAACCCTACTTGTAGTGGCATCAATTCATGGTACAATCGAGTCATAAACTAACCTTATCATATCCTTTAGAGACATCAAGGTGGATGATGAATGAAGGAACCTTTATGACCTTCATGGAGTTCTTTCATTCTTGAGCTATCTTCATATAATCATGTATCATTTAGGAATCCAAATAATTCCTTTCACAAAAAGGAAAAAATAATGGCATGATCATTTTGGTTTTGGTTTTGACCTTAGATATGATTTTTTAAATGGTATTGCAAAGAGAAATAGGATGCAAATAATTAAATGAACTAGTTTAATCTTTCTTAGATATCATTATCAAAAGGGTGGAGTTGAAACATTCCAAAATATTCCCAAATCTCCTTGATTCATTAACAATATAAGGTCATAGAATCATATGTAAAATTATGTTAGAACTTTACACTTTTTGGAAGGATGTAAATACTGCTTTAATTCCTCCTAAGAGACTTATTCCAACAATTCAATATTATTTTTTTCACTCATAACTATTTTTAAAATTAAGAGAGTTGCACTATTTATGTTATTTTGATCCTAGAGGGTTCTTTATTTAATGACTAACACCCACCTCTATTATGTCTTGGAATATTGAGACCCTCTTCCCATTTTCTTTCTAGATATCCCAAATGGTATTAGATTTTTTTTGTCATCTTGTCATAGTTATGAAAAATTTAGTGTTCTCAGCACCTTGGGATAATCATATAACTCTTCTTTCCTACATCAATTTGGCATCCTCCCAATCCATGATGTACTTATTAGTGAACTCTAATACTTTGAGGGTCCTTTTATCATCATGATTCAAAATTCCATCTACCTTAAAATAAAAAATTGAGATATGTGGCCTTGAACATTTATTTATTGTCTCTTTGAGTCTCTAAACTTCCTCTTAGCCCGCTTTATATTTGTTTTTCACTCATTTTAGACTAGCGTTGAACATAAAGATAGTTGATTATTCATCATTCTCATTAAATATTCTCCATTCCTTTAAGGCCGCAAGCTTGATGATGAGTGAGCATCTGATAAACCTCGCGCAGGGCCATAATAGATAGATAAATCTATGAACGTTGCAGAGAACAGAACCCGAGCAGAAGTTGAAACAGAGAAAGAATCCTTGAGAACAGTGAGAGTTCCCTGGTGATATCATGGCTTGGCACAGGGGTGGAAAGAGTGCTAACAATGAATGCCTTTGAGCCTATAGTTGGGTGGAAAGATGAAAACCCACAGTCAGTTAGTTGGCTACCACCTGTAATAGATAAGTAATCATATATCTTGTGTATTTAAGTGGTACTGTGAATTAAAGTTGGATATCCTATGAATGTTGCAGGGATGGATATGTTTGCTTAATTATTTATACTATACCCTTTTTGTGTCTGCTTGATTGTGTAATTAGGCAAGTAGGAAATTGCATGATTTGGAAGTGTTTTTATACTCGTAAATGCTTGCGTCCTATGGTGGCTTAAGCCAAAGCCACGAATTGTGAGTTCGTTGACCGTGGGTAGAGTGTACTTGCGAAGTCCGGAAGTTCTGAAGTGAATCGGAACCGTCCATTGTTAAGGTTGATATGTGGTGTAAGATCCACAACTTCAGAGGTTTGTGGACAAGAAGGAGGACAAAAAACTGAAATAAGTCCTAGTCGTTGATCGCCGGGTGGATATGTGTCAGGAGATCATATATTTTGGGTAAATGCACTTCGGAAGGAAATGAGTGCATAGAAGCTTGAAACTCCCGAAAGATGAAGAGTTGAAGTAGATCTTGTTCATCGGCCGACAAGAGATACATGTTGATAGATCGAAGACTTCGGGGAAAAATACTTCGAAGGTTTCCAAGTGAGGAGTGAAACAAACTCTCGAAGACCAAAAGGTCAGAGAGTTGAAGTGTTGAAGTATCGAAGAGCCAAAGTGTTGAAGAGCCGAAGCATCGAAGGGCCCAGGAGACGAAGAGCTGAAGGTCTCTGGACCATTAGATTTAGAGAGAGACATGGTGATAGATCACAAGCTTTGGGTAAATTACATTGGAGTTTCAATTGAGAATGAGACTCCTAAATCCCGAAGACCCAAAGTGAATCTGGACCACCAGATCTAGAGGGACACATGGTGGAATTTTGTGAACTCCAGAGTAATATGTTCGAGAGTTTTCAATTGATATTTGAGGCTCTCGAAGTTCGGAGAACCGAAGAGCCGAAGTAAATCTTAATCGTCCGATCATCCGAAGTAGATCTCAATCATCATATCATTCAAAGTAAATATCAAGCGTCGGATCATCTGAAGTGAATCTGGACCATCTGATCCAGAAGAGACATGGAATAAATCTGTGGATTTTGGGTAAAGGCCCGAAGTAAGCCTCAACCGTCTGATTCAAGAGGACATGTGGCAGTAAGCCGCATACATCGAGGGGGCTAAGAAATCTGAAGTCCAAATATGTGAAGGGATTGTAGTCGTTGCTCGAAGAGGGACATGCGTTAGTGAATTATAAATTCCGAATAAAATCCATTAGGGAAAAACAAGAGTTGAGATTTGAGATTTCCGAAGTCTGAAAATCCGAAGTGACGAGAGCCATCGATGTGAATGTGGACACGTGGCACCAGATCTAGAACTCCGGAAGAAAAGAGAGGAGGAAAAGATCCAAAGACCCGGAAAAGATCTCGATTGTTGATTGAGGAGGGAGCTTAAGGACCATTGATCTAGTTGAGGAGGCCAAAGTCCCGAAACAAGAGTAGAACCGTTGATTGAGAAGGATGCATGGCAGACGATCTCCCGTTTCAGAGAAATATCTCTCGAAGAAATGAGAATTTGAGAACTGAAACTCCCGAAGGCCGAACTCGTGGAGGAAATTGTAGCCTCACATATGTAGTGACAGGTGTCAGCAGATTTTCCACTCTGGAAGATTGACGTACGAAAGAAAGGAAAGTTTGAGACTTGAGAATTCTGAAGTCCAGTATTCCAAAATGAATCACAACCATCGATTTGAAAGAGGCAAATCTGATACTCAGCTTTGAAAGGGATGGATCTGAGCTGTCAGTTCAGAGGCACCGTCAATATCGTGAGATGAATGGTCCCATAGATTTGCGGGGATTGGAGATGCTCAAACTTTAAAAAGTTGAGGGTGGGCCGCAATCCAAACCATGATTTTGAAGAAAGGACACATGGAGGCTCAAGGTGAATTGTGAGGCAAAAAAATTTTTGGTTTCAAACCACCCTTGGCCACGCCCGCAATCGCGTGGTTACGTAAGGACATTGTTGAAGGTCATATCAAGGAAGGGGCTTATTAGAAAAGGAGCTAGCGCCCAGACTATGAGATTTCACAGGTGCGAAGAGGAGGCTCATGGGTACCTTTAGACCTGCACCAATAAGTTAAAAGGGTCTGCATATAATTAAAGAATGATACCATAAAGGTCTTAGAGAGTCGTTTGGATCCAGAATCGAAGATCCTTGATCAGGAGGTTGGACTGGTTCCCCGACCTTCCAAACTAGAAACCATGGATGGAGTATATGTCCTTTAAGTAAAGTGAAAATTTTTATGCCCCATCGTGGGTGTGTTACAAATTGGCATCAGAGCATGGTTACAACACTTGGCCTGCTTAGGCACATGTACGAGTCGCGTAAGGAGGTATTGTTTTCTACATTTACTCCTTGAGGAAAAGGACTACAGATTTAACCTCTGATTTTGGGAATTCTTGTTAAATTTCAGCAAAAGAATTTTCTTTAGCCCTTTGTCAAAGTGATAACTACTCTAACCAGAGTAGGGATATGCTAATTAACATTTATAATAATACTTGAATGTGGATAGCTGAAGGTGGCAGGGTTCTATCAAGAGCAGCTGAAGCCCGAAGGATGGATGACCTGGTGTTCATAACACTGCTTCTAAGCATGGGCAGTTGGAACTTCAGGCATTGATGATGGTAGATTATATAATGGTTAATACCTTTGTAGGCTTAAGGGAATCGAATAGGATCAGGTAGGATCCCTGGAAGTTATAGTTACTGCTCCATATTAAAATCAAAGTATATAACTCCTCATGACCAGAGAAAAGTGAGATGGGTAAAACCCTATGGATGCTGAGGCAAGAAGGTTTTCTTGCTATACATTGTCACATAAAGAGGAAAGTGACCTTGGTTAGTTATTTCCTTGAGAAAAGGAAACATCAATATGAGATATGACTGTGAGATTAGTCCTGTAAGTGACTGAAATCTCAAACTAAAAGACACTAATGATGAAATTAAACTATCAAGTGAATGCATGAGGTAAAAGAGTGCAAGAGATGCACCTACTTATACACGAATGTGTATACATGATCATAAGGATTATTGGAATATCCTTGGGAAAAGGATATAGAAGCCAGATATGTCCATGTGTGTGAATGACATGGAAAAAGTGCAAGCAATAAGCTAGCATGATGAATACTTATCTGTGTTTAATTATTCTTGAGTACATGGATTTAATGCATTATGGAGATTCCTAATATGAAGCCTGATAGTAATACCAGTTAGATATGAATCATATTAAACGTGCAAGTGATGCACATGTATGATGTAAGTTAACAAAACCAAAATATGTACGGATACATAATTTGGGTACATGACAAAAATTCATGTTTATATTCCTTATGGGATATGTAGTAAAATTTTGAAGCTAACTCAAGGCTGAGGACATCACACATAGTGATGGATATGCAATAAGGAAGTTTCATGCTGAAGGAGTTCCCTGTAGAGGAACTGTGTGAAGACTCTGTCAAGAAAACAAAGTCACAACCTTAATGATTACTGAGAATTNCTTGGATTACATTTTGAAAACATCACGTAATGAATAGAAGACTAATGAATGAATAAATGAGTATATTTGATTGAATAGGCTTGGTTGAAGCCATGTTAAGAAAAGGCAGTGAGGCCTTTAGAGATAACTCAACTGGGTTGAAAGGTCTCAGGCGGTGTAGAAAGAATTGGAAGAAGGGGAGAGCCCCTAACTCCTTTCTTTCTATGTGTTATGTTTCCTATGGAATGAGAAAGTCGGTACACTAATGAAAGTAAAGAGGTTTTGACACCATAGTGATAAGGATTGTATTGTTGAAGATACAATCGAAATATGTTTGTGTTGCACTTGTGGAAACATTTGAGGATAATGTGATGAAGTGCATAAAGATATGCTAGGACATTTTGAATATGTTTTATGAATTTGAATGTAATTGTGACTATGATGATGCATTTGGTTTAATATTACAACTAATGTAATTGTGACTATGATGATGCATGCTATGTATAGAAAGGAATTGGAGTTATTGAGGAAGAAAATTGCCAATGATGGGAAACCTCAAGTAGAGGATGACCAGGAAAAGGTTGTGGTTGAAAGATTGTTGATAGGCCTGTAAAAGTCCCCATAAAGCACTGCTGATGAGGTAAAAATCCGAAAGAGGGTGCTAGCATCCAAGAACTGGTATAAAGATATCCGTGCCTATGTGGCACAAGGTATGAAGGGATTTGGTGAGAATCCCTTCTGAAATATTTTATTGTCTTAGTGTTATGCATGAATTTTTGAAAGGCAGTTGTATGCCTTGGATACCCAAGTAAGGTATGATTCAAGAAGGAGAACTTGAATGATGGAGGTATGAACCTCTGGTAGTAAACACTGTTGGTAACCCTTGGAAGATTTCATGAACTGATATGTCGCAAATGCATTGACCAATCAATGAATTCTTAAAGGCATTCATGTGAAACTTTTGAGTTCATGTGTACTGATTTGGGTTCGTGATCGGCCTAATAGAAGTCAGTATGGTCCTGCTGTAAGAATGAAAGAAAATGAATAAGCCATGTGGTGAAGAGGTTGGTTAAATTCCAACACACCATGGCCAAGAACCTGTCATAAAGTGTGACAAACTTGAAATCAATGCAAGAGTGCGTTGGGTATGAACGTGGCCATGAATATTGGCACATTTGTTAAATCCTTTGAAATGTTAAATTTTGTTTTGCAAGGTTTGGTATGTTGAAATGAGGCATAGGAAAGGAATGGGACTCCATTTTCATGTTTATATAGATGTGATGAACTGTTAGTATGCATGGTTTT
>JASDQU010736357.1:105555-128926 GCA_032191745.1 Picea mariana | reverse complement strand
GTTGTGCCACGTGTCCCTAGCTGACATGGACTTAGATCGACGGTCTATATCGCATGTTGATCTGACGGTTCAGATTCCATCGGGATTTCGCATATCGCGAAATCGGGGTTTTCGTTGTAATGTGATCTTTGCCTTATGAAATCCCGATCCCCGAATTGCCGAAGAGGCCTCCTGACTGCCACGTGTCCATACAAGTTAAACATTCCAGATCCCTTCTTGATTAACGGTTTCGATCAAATCGTAATATCGCGTTTCGCGATTTCGGGGTTTTCATTGACGAGTGATTTGGACATTTCAAACTCTCGATCGTTGATTCTCTGATGGAGCCTCCAGGCTGCCACGCGTCCATACGAATAAACGGTCCAGATCCCTACTTGTTTTAGCGACTGCGATTAAATCGCGAAATCGCATATCGTGATTTCGGGGTTTTCAATGTCAAGTGATTTTTGCGTTATGAAGTCTCGATCCCCGAACCTGTGATGGATTATCTCCCTTGCAACTTCTGCAGATCTGACGGCTATTGTTCTTTCGGGAAATTTGAACAAGATCCTACGGTCACTGACTCTTCTTCCTTTTTCCTCTGTAATCTCTTGCTGTGCGCATTTTCTTCAAGGCTATTCCTCCTGAGCTTTTATCCTTCTTATCCTACTGTCTCTACTGTTGCCATTAATGACAACAATCATCACTGCATTCTATCCACTGAATTTGCCAACAGAATCGGGACCGTTGATTTGTGGTGAGGAGATATCGGGAGAAGGGAGATGAGTGACCCTCCAACTTTGTGAAACGCGAAGTCCCGATTAGCACTTGAGGTTGAGCCACGGGTCACATCTGGTGGTCATATGAAGGAGGAGCTAGAAAATGTTAGGCCCCTATCGGGAGATCGAATATCGGGAGAGTCAAGGTGACTCACACGCAAGAACCTGATACGCGATTTCACGACGCACCTTTTAGTTAGGCTTGTGGTCACGGGTAGTGGTCACGTGGAGGGGGTGTGCACCTGGTGCTAGTTCACATGGGTGAAGTCTCACAAAGACCCGTGGATCGATTTCTTAGATAGTCCAGTAGGGAACTAAAGAGTTGCTTTAGCTCAGGAATTTGGAAGGTCCATTGACCAGGATTAGAGACCATGGATGGAGGATTCGACTAATTGAGGAAAAAGAATTTTTTTTTTATTTATGCCCCATCGTGGGTGTGTTACAAATTGGTATCAGAGCATGGTTACAACACTTGGCCTGCTTGGGCTCATGAGAGAGTCGCATAAAGAGGTATCGTTATCTGCATTTACTCCTTGAAAAAAAAGGACTGTAGATTGAACCTGTGATTTTGGGAATTCTTGTTGAATTCCAGTAGAAGAATTTATTTAACCCTTGTCAAGTGATAATTAATATTACCTGAGTAGGGATATGCTAATTAAAATTGATAATGAGACTTGAATGTGGATATATGAAGGTGGCAGGCTTCTGTCAAGGGTAGTTGAAGCCCGAAAGGTGGATGACCTGACGTTCGTGACACTGCCTCTAAGCATGGGCAGTTGGAACCTCAGGCACTGATGATGGTTGATTATATAATGGTTAATACCTTTGTGGGCTTAAAGGAATCTGATAGAATTAGGTAGGATCCTTGGCAGTATAATTATTGCTTTATATTAAACTCGGAGTATATAACTCCTGATGACCAGAGGAAAGGTGAGATGAGTAAAGTCCTATAGAATTTGAGGCAAGAAATTTGTCTTGCCAGCTGCTATAATATAAAAGGGAGAGTGACCCTGGTTGGTCATTGCTATAAAGAGAAGGAAACACCAGTATGAGTTATAAATGTGAGATTATTCATGTAAGCGACTATAATATCTAACTAAAGAACACTAATGATAAAACTAAGCTAGTATGATGAGTACTTAGTTGTGTGTGTATGCTTGAGTGCATGGATCTAATGCATTGAGAAGCTTCTTGATATGAAGCCTGATATTAATACTGGTTAGATACGAATTATATCAAATGTGTGAGTGATGCACATGTATGATGTAAGAGTATAAGTATACTAAAGGCTCAATAGGGTTACCCTGATGAGTGAAAAGTGAGGCAAGCTTATCACTTGCCAAGATTGAATGAATAGTAGAAGAATACCATGGTTGCATGGTTGACTCCATTATGAAGAGTCATGAAAGTTATGTTTTGAATGATATCTTAAGGGGAATGTGTGACATTCCCTCAAGAAAGATTATTGTAAATAGAGGAAAGAGTGGAAGAGCAAGGATGCTCTATTGTCATAATAAGAGGCAATTGATTATGCCTTGAAGGTCACATGAGAACGATTGTAAACAATCATGAGTTGACTGATTGTAAAGTAGAGATGTATGTAGGCTATGAATTATACCTATGGAAGCTACGCACAGGCTGATGATTATGAATATGGTTAAGTACATCATGGAAGTAAGTTAACAAACCAGAATATGTGTGGATACATAATTTGGGTACCTAACCAAGATGCACGTTTATATTTCTTAAGGAATATTTGGTAAACAGCTAAGGCTAACTCAAGGCTGAGTCCATCACAGGTAGTGGTGGACCTGAAGTAAAGAAGTTTCATGTAGTGGGATTTCCCTGTGAAGAAACTGTGTAAGGACTCTATCAGAAGAACAGAGTCATAACCCTAATAATTGTTGAAGGTTGAGCAATGGGCTGCAAATCCTGTCTATATATAAGAATCTTCAATTATATTTTGAAAGCATCATGTAATGAATAGAAGAATAATGAATGGATACAGAATTATGTTTGATTCAATAGGCTTGGTTAAATCCATGTTAAGAAAGGGTTGTGAAGCCTTTAGTGATAACTCAGCTGGGCTGAAAAGTCTCGGGCGGTGTAGAAAGAATTGGAAGAAGGGGAGATTCCCTAACTCCCTTCTTGCTATGTGTTATGTTTCCTCTGGAATGAGAAAGTTGATTTACTAATAAAAGTAAATGTTTTGACATCATAGTGATGATGATTGTATTACTGCAGGAACAGTTGAGAACTTTCTGTATTGCATTCATGGAGACCCTTGAAGATAATGTGATGAAGTGCATAAAGATATACTAGGACATTTTTTAAGAAGTTATGAATTTGGATGTTATGATACATGCATTTTAATTGATATTACAACTAATGATGCATGTTGTGTATAGAACGGAATTGGAATTGTTGAGGAAGACGGTTACTAATGATGGGAAACCTCAAGTAGAGGATGACCATGGGAAGGCTGCGGTCAAAAGATTTTTGACAGGAATGTAAGAGTCCCCCTAAAAGCACTGCTTATGAGGTAAAAATAAGAAAGAGGGTGCTAGCAGCCAAGAACG
Source organism: Picea mariana (assembly GCA_032191745.1). Classification (NCBI taxonomy): domain Eukaryota; kingdom Viridiplantae; phylum Streptophyta; class Pinopsida; order Pinales; family Pinaceae; genus Picea; species Picea mariana. The sequence goes on along the minus strand of JASDQU010736357.1, from coordinate 125,589 downwards.
GGTATGAAAAGATTGGGTAAGAATCATTTCTGAAATATTTTATTTTCTAATGTTAAGCACGAAATTTTAAAAGGGAAGTTGTATGCCATGGATACCCAAGTAGGGTATGATTCAGAAGGGAGAACTCGAGTGATGGAGGTGTGAACCTCTGTCGGTGAAGATTAATTATATGATGCAATAACATTTGAACCAAATGATCCATGTTGAAAAAAAAAAGGTCAAAAACCTTTACTAAGAAATCGTAGAAATCCCTTCGATCAACTACAGATCGAGATCGTGAATATCGAGAAAGAAAACCCTGATAAAATCAGGTTAATCGAGAATCCGACAGAGGAGATGAATGTGATCTTTTCATCGTAAGGAAACCGATATCAGTTGTCATATTGATTTCAAGATCCACTGGAGTTAACGGATCAAACACCATTTGTTCGATAAGATCGATGGCCCACATTCATTGCGGGGATTGAATAGGCACACAAGTTAACGACAGAGTCTATGCCTGTATTTAAATTCAATACAGTTTTGTTTTGAGTTTAGGGTCTGATTGTATATAGAAAGACCCACATTTATTGCGGAGATCAAAAGGAGAACTAAACTGCGGACTCGTTGAAATTCCGCAATCCCTTTCAGCCATTGGATCTGGGGAAGACGGATCTTTACCATCGATTTGCGAACAAGGGGTTTAGACAGGATCATAGCACCCAAAAACGGGAGTTGAAAAGGTAGTGCTTGAAAAGAATAGAGCTGAGGTCACAGCTCTTGATCGCATGGAAAGAAAAATGAAGTCCTTCGGGCCAATCAAGGAAGGTAGAGTTTATCACTCTACGTTAGACTATGGTTGCGGGGACTCGCTCTATGGGAATAAAGGTGCTCATCGTTTGCACGTTTCATGCAATACATTGAAGGAATGCATGTTGCATAAGAGGGCAGACAATGGAATTTTCAGTAAGGAAGGAGGACCTTCCAATGTTTTACTTACATTATGTAAGCGTGGAAGGAAAACAAATTGGCTGGCCATAAGTGTTGGCACCCTGATTATTAATGAAGGAAGAATGCTTAAAGGCATTCATGTGAAAATTTTGAGTTTCATGTGTACTGATTTGGGATCGTGATCATCCTATAGCAGGAAGCATGGTCCTGATGTAAGAGTGAATGAAAATGAATAAGCCATGTGGTGAAGAAGTTGGTTAAATTCCAACACACCATGGCCAAGAACCTGTCATAAAGTGTGACAGACTTGAAACCAATGCAAGAGTTCATTGGGTATGAATGTGGCCGTGAATACTGACACATTTGTTAAATCCTTTAAAATGTTGAATTACGTTTTGAAAGGTTTGGTATGTTGAAATGAGGCATAGGAAAGGAATGGGATCCCCTTTTCACGTTTATACAGATGTGATGAACTGTTAGTATGCATGGTTTTGAATATATATATATATATATATATATATATATATATATATATATATATATATATATATATATATATATATATATATATATATATATATATATACATGGATGCATGGAAACTAACAATTTGTTTGGCTGATTGAAGTTGAAAGTGCAGGAAGCAAAGGGGTCTTGGATATGGCATCATTATAAGCCCATAAGGAAGACCAATTGCCTTCTAAGCCAAACCGCTATAGGAAGGAAATTCCCATAATTATGAACTTGGTTCCTATGAGAAACATATATGAGAACATAATGTGGAATTTGGAAATATGCGGATGACAGGTTTACAAGAAAATTTTTGAATTCAAAAATTTATAATGTCTCATGAATTTTTGTATACCTATGATACAAGTGCAAGGGAAAAATCTGTGAAGAGTGAAGAGATGAGAAACTGAGCTCTCGGGTTCGAGGGAGAAATGTGGGAAATATTATAATCCGATCGCATGAAATAGAGACTAATAGTTTACTTGGCTGTGTAAAGAATGAATTGCCAGGAGAAGGAGAGTAACCTTCGTCCCTATCTATTACGGTACCGGGAAAAGTAGAGTAAAATTCATCCCTATATATTACGTTACTGGGAGAAGGAAAGGAGCCTTCGTCCCTATCTATTATGGTACCGAGAGAAAGAGAGTAACCTTCGTCCCTATCTATTACGGTACTGGGAGAAGGAGAGTAACCTTCGTCCCTATCTATTACGGTACCAAGAGAAGGAGAGTAACCTTTTCCCCTATCTATTACGGAGCTAGAAGAAGGAGAGTAACCTTCATCCCTATATATTACGGTGCCAGGAGAAGGAGAGTAACCTTTGTCCCTAACTTTAGCTGAGAGGAAAGGATGTCAAGATGTAAAAGCATGAAAAATGGCTACTGTTGAGCAATGAGAACCCCGTGGTAAGCCATGATTGCCTAAAATATGTTGTGTTGAGGTAACACAAGATGAAGGGATGCCTCAATAGAGAAATTTCGAGGTATGCCTTCACTGTAAGACTCAATAGAGTCTCTAGAATTCTTCCTGTGGGAGAAAACCTTAGTAAGGCAAGATGGATCACCCACGAGACTGTATAGCAGAGAAGGGGATGCCTGAGCCTGGGCCTGGAGGGTGAGTGACCGCAATGAAGACAAGACCTTAATATTTATTTTAAACTATTTATTTGGATCATGCACACGATGGGTAGTTCTTCGTGTGCAAGAAAACCTTGGCAAGGCAAGATGGATCACCCAAGGGACTGTATAGTAGAGAAGGGGATGCCTAAGCCTGGGCCTGGAGGGTGAGTGATCGAAAGGAAGATAAAGCCTTGATAGTTCTTGTGAAATATTGATGGGGATCATGCACCTAATGGGTATGTCAAGGAAAAACAATGATCCTGGATAACAAAAAAACCATGTAGATACAAATCCACAAACTGCGCAGATAATTATTGTGCTAAGATTAAAAAAATTTCCTAGAAATTTTTATACAATGTTATCACATGAGACTATGATTACTATGCTTGTTGTCCAAGAATTATTGAAATAATGTTTTTTTGAGAAAGAACATCAAGGACGGTGTTCCTTTAAGGGGGAGGGAATTGTAACACCCCCATTTCCCCCAGCTTGTAATTAATCATAAAATAGGATTACCATGCTAATTCATGTGGACAGTGTAAATGTATTATTGTTTGAGTTTCCAATAACTAACTGTGGGGGTGAAGCCTTGAAAGTACTAGCCATGATATCACTAGAGGAAATATTGTGAAAACTATATGAGAGGGTTCATTATATCAAATAACCCCAAATTTCCCTTGATGGGGATAATAAATCTCCTTCGGATCCCAAGGAGAGAAACTAGTTAATGAAGAAATGACCAGTGGTTGAATTATCAACCACTCCCATGAATGAAAGCATGGTATGAATGCAGAATGTCATCCTGAAGTACCACTGGGTATGACAGACCAAGCTGACCCAAATTCCCTTCTAATAGAAGGAACATGATGGGTCAAGAACCATCCTGGGGAAAAGAGATAATAAAAATCGGTAAGGAGAATGCTCAGAGCTCTCGAGCTAAGGATGAACAAAAGGCTACGATCTTGATGCTGAGTGAGAATCTGATAAACCTCACTCAGGGCCATAATAGAGAGAGAAATATATGAATGTTGTAGAGAACAGAACACAAGCAGAAGCTAAAACAAAGAAAGAATCCTTGAGAACCGCGAGAGTTCCCTGGTGATATCATGGCTTGGCACGAGGGTGGACATATGTAATGATCCCAAGACAAATTTTTTGCGTGGAATCACTAACTAACCACTGATTTGATTATTAAGTGTGTGTATGTAGGTTGGCCATCTACATTTCGGCCTTAGGGTTTATTCAGTTATTCAGCCACAGATTATACAAGCATAATTTCCATCATATGAAGAACATCAACAATACACAAGATAGGAACACAAGCAATAACTGAACTTTATTATAAGAAAGAAAACACATGATACAAATAGCGAAGAAGATCTGGACTATCCTCATATGACTTCAACGCAATAATAGAGCTGCATACAAAATGCTCTCGGAGATACAAAGAAAGCCTCCCAAAGGTAGTAATAGAATATGAACGCTCAAATCCAAAACTAGGGTTTAAGCCCAACCCTGAAGCAACCGGTATGGGCCTACTGGTGCTGGTACGGTCTACTGAAGATGATGGATACCAAGGGTTCGGCCCTACTGAAGATGAAGTCCCCCCAAATGCTTCCAAACTCCTCCCAATGATAGATCAAGGCAATGGAAGCCTCCTCCTGAAGTATGGAGCCAAAACACGGAAACCTCCTCCTAAAGTATAGAGCCAAAACACTGAAGCCTTCTCCTCAATTGCAGAAACCCTAAACTGGTACGGCCCTCCTAAAACCCTGAATATGACCAATAGTACAGCCTAGCTGAATATGGGCTCAGAATCTCCTGAAACTCTCTAGGATGATAGATCGGGTCACCACAAGCCCCCGAGAGATGTCTCAAGCTAATATCTAGCCTATGGCCTTCTAGATCTGAGAAACACTGAATCACCAAATCATCCTCCTCCTCCTGAAATTGTCTTAGCCTACAAATAGATGATAGGGACGTGGTAACTCCTCCAAGAAACCCTCAAACTGATGAGCAATTCTTTGCAAGAAAAACCCTAATGCTAAAAACCATCAAAGCTTCCTCCTTATGCTGGATCGAACTCTTCTTCAACCAATGGTGCACCACTGCAAGAAAACCCTAGCTGGTATGACCCTACGGATCCAACTGGTACAGACCTGCTATTCCTTCTGAATAGCTAATAGATGTAGAATTGTGTGGGTGGAGTATTTCAACCCCGAGACCAAGCTTGGAATAAGGTGAGTGGAATATTTCACCATTGAGTTGTTCACTAGGGTTTGTAATATCAAAACCCTCAAAACTGTATGCTCAAGAGCATCAACAAGCAAATATCAAAATCCAGAATGAATGAGAGGTGTGCCCTAGCCTTCTCTTTATACTTTTCTTCTATTTCCCTGTTGAGTTAAGTTAACCCCTAAGTTTAACTCCTAACTAAACCTCCAGCGCTTCTATTCCTTCATTGAGTTATCTTTTTAACTCCTATTACCTTTTTATTAAGTCAACTTAAGAATAACCTTAGTTTGGTTGACTTTTCCCCTCAATGTGAGACTATGGCCTAGTGGGGATGCCTAGGCCACTAAGTCTTCTCAAACCTCTTCATCAAGAGGTGGGGGACATTACAGTCTCCCCTGCTAGAAATTGCTTTCCCTCAAGCAATTCCAAACCTGTTTAATGTACCACTTGTTCATTCTCCCACGTGGCATCCTCAATGGGTAGCTCCTTCCATATGATCAAGTACTCTTTGATGCTTCTCTTCATGAGCCTCTTCTCTCTAACCTCTAGTATCTCTTCCAGAATCAAAACAAGCTACCCCTCTTCATCCATGGGAGGTATTAACTCAATGGGTGTGATGTGTTGCCTGATGGCCCTCTTCAGGCAAGACACATGGAAGACATTTTGTATCATGCTATCCTATGGGAGGTCCAACTCATAAGCTACGACCCCTATCTTCCTCCTAACCCTGTAGGGCCCAAAGAAATGTGGTTGTAGCTTCTCTGCTCCGCTTCTTTTAATAGAATCCCACCTGTATGGTTGGAGCCTTAGATAGACTAAGTCACCAACCTCAAAAGTATGCTCAACTCTGTGCTTGTCTGCTTGGACCTTTTGTTGGTTTTGTGCTCTCTGTAGATGATCATTCATCTCTCTAAGGATGTCTTGGCTATGCTGAACCCAATCTTGTACCATTGGTGCCCTACTGTCACCAAAGGCAATATCTAAAAAATATAGTGGGTCATAGTTGTATAAGGCCGTGAATGGTGTCATGCCTATGGACATGTGTTGGGTGGTGTTGTAGAAGTACTCTCCCAAGTGAAACCATCTAACCCATGCTTTCTGCTGCCCTGCTACATAATTCTTGAGGTAGCCTTCTACCCATTTGTTGACTATCTCAGTTTTCCCATCTATCTGAGGATGATAGCTAGTACTAGGGGTCAAGTCTGTACCAACCAATTTGAACAAATCCTACCAAAATGTACTCATGAACTTGCTATCGTTGTCACTAACAATGGTCTTGGGTAGGCCATGCAACCTGAAAATATCCCTAACAAATAGTTCGGCCATATGTGCTGCACTGAAGTCCATGGCTATGGAGAAGAAGTGTGAAAACTTCATCAACCTATCCACCACTACAAAAATGCAGTCCTTCCCCTACATCCTTGGCAATCCGGTGATAAAATATATGGATATGATTTCCCACTTGTGCTCTAGAATGGGTAACGGTTGCAGTAGTCCTGTTGGGTGAGTGTGCTTATCCTTGTTCTTCTGGAATGTAGTACACTCATTGAAATGATTTATTACATCCTCCTTGAGGCCCTTACATGATAACCTCTCTCTCACATGCTTGTACATCTTACTAATACCTTGGTGCCTTGCCATTGGCGAGTCATGACATGCCTGCAACACTTTGGCCTTGAAGGACGATCCAGGAACCAAAAAGATTCAACCCTTGTAATAGATGTTAATCCTGAAGTTATAATCCTATACATGTCCATCCAATAGCTGACAAGTGAACTAATCATTTGCATACTCCATCACCAAGTGGTCTTTCCAGTCAACCGATACACCTGTCATGGAAAAGATGGATGGCCTCCTATATAATGCATCAACCACCACGTTGTTCTTCCCTTTGACAAGTTCAATGTCAAAGTCATAGGYYTGTATTCTGATTACCCATTTTTTTTGCCTCTCATTTAATTCCTTCTGTTCCAATAGTTATTTGAGACTGTTATGATCTGATTTGACCACAAACCGTGCACCTACCAGATATTGTCAGAATTTGGCTAGTGTGTGCATGATAACTAACATTTATTTGTCATAAATGTTGTAGAGTAGCTCAGGACCCCTGAGTTTTTGGCTCTCATAGGCAAGAGAGTGCCTATTCTGCATCAGTATGGCCCCTATACCTTCTCTTGAGGCATCACACTCCAAGGTGAAAGGTAGGCCGAAATCTGGAAGGGCTAGGACTGGGCACGTGGTCATCACCTTTTTCATCTTATCCATCGTAATTTGAGCTTCTTCACTCCATTTGAAGGCTCCCTTCTTAGTCAAATCAGTCAAGGGTGCACACAGCTAAGAAAACCCTTTGGCAAATTTCCTGTAGTACATGCACATGCCTAGAAATCCCCTTAACTCTATGAGTGTCTTAGGAGTAGGCCACTCCATAATGGATTTTATTTTCTCTCGATGTACCTGTACCCCTTTTGCTCCAATGATGTGTCCCAAGAAAAGTACCTATGTCATTCCAAACTCACATTTGGACTCCTTAGCATATAGTGATTGTTCCTCCATGATAAACATAATTTGGTCCACATGCCGAAGGTGTTATTCCCACGTCTTTCTGTAAATGAGAAAGTCATCAAAAAATACTAGTAAGTGCTTCCTCAGCTATTTGTTGAACACATGGTTCATGCAAGATTGGAATGTGGCTGGGGCATTGGTCCACACGAAGAGCATCACCAAGAAATCATAATGGCCATAGTGACACCTGGAAGTTGTTTTTGAGATTTCCTCCTCCCTCATAATGATTTGATGGTAGCCAAAACAAAGGTCAATCTTTGTGAAATAGATAGATCCATGTAGTTCGTCTAGCAACTCATCAATCCTTGGTATAGGGTACCTGTTTTTTATTGTATTTTTATTCAAGGCCTGGAAGTCAATGCACATCTGCATAGTCCCATATTTCTTCTTAACCAACACTACTAAAGAAGAAAAAGGGCTAGATATCGGCTTGATGTGCCCCATGTCCAAAAGTTCTTTTATGGCTTTCTCTATCTCGTCTTTATACTTCTTCGGATGCCTGTATGGTGTGGTGATGACCGGTTTATCTACTGCCTCTAGCTCAATGATATGTTTAAACCCCCTATCTGGTGGCACCCCTGGAGGAATCGGTCCAAACACTTTGTGGTGCTTGTCAAGGATCTCTTGGATCTTTGGGGTGTAGTGAACCTTACCCTGTTCATCCACACATGCTGAAATTATGCATTATGCTGCATACACTATCTTATCTCTTCTGAAGATGGCCTCCATCCTCTTGGCCATGACTACCTTTGCATCATTACCTGTCATTCCTCGAAGTACTACCTTTCGTCCACCCTCCTCTATAAATGGCATCTCCATGGTCTTGTAGTTGGTGGTGATAGGCCCCAACGTACAGAGCCACTAAACTCCAAGGATTATGTTAGTATCTGGAAGGTCCATGACATAGACATCCTATACCAGCTCATGCCTACCCAATGTAAGCTTCATACCAAGAATGCACCTGTCACAAGGCATAGTGCTTCCACCTTCTACCTCCACCTTGAATCCTTCAAACTCAATTGTGGGTATATGCCTCCTCTTCAGCAATGACGAGTCAATGAAGTTGTGAGAGGCTCCCCCATAAATCAAAACTGATACCTTCTACCCCTACAAGACTCCCCTCATCTAAAAGGTGTTATATTTGGGCACTCCACTGATAGATGCCAAGGTGGATTTCTCCTCAGTCGTACTGTCCTGTCCTGTGATTTCCTCCTCTGTTGTCTCGGTGGTTTCGGCCTCAATGTTCTATATATGGTCGATCTCTTCCTCTTCCTCGTTGTCTGAAGTGACTTCTATGTAGTGCACTTGACCATGGCCCATGCATTTATGTGTTGGGTTCCATGGTTCTTTGCAAGTGAAGCAAAGTTGCTTCCTCCTTAGTTCCCTCCTGGTGTTCTCATCTACTCTGCCACAACCCCTGTCAAACCCCCTTGGGTCATGTCCTCCTTGGTTCATTGGAGGTCTCTGATCTTTTCCCCGGTGTTAAGAGGTGGTATAGGTATAAATTTTGGTTTGGTAGCTAGCCCTAGGTCCCTCGTCCTCCAAATAGAATCTTGTAAATTGGTAGGCTTAAAATCCTTTACCCAACCCTTCAGTGAAGAGAATCATAATTCTGGTGGGTGATATATCCTACACCATGATTTCTATCCTCTGGAACTCTTCAATGTATACCTCTGCTGCTCCTATTTTCTTGAGTTGTGTGAGCTCCCAAAAGTGTAGCTCAGGGTCCCCTTGATCAAATCTGTCAATGAGTCTCTGAGTGAATTATGTGTAAGTCACTATCTGGTTATGGCCTAGGGTGTTGAGTCCATGATACCACCAGTTATGAGATTTTCCATTCAAATACATAGTAGCAAATTTGATAGCTTCCATCTCCCTCATGGGGTTAAGCTGCAGATAAGTATCCAGCTTTTGTACCCATGCTTTCACTGCCATTTTGGCCGTACCATCAAAGTATGGAATTTCCATCTTCCCTGCTCTTCGTTTAAACTCATAACTATACCTGTGGTTCGGCCTGGGTTTGTTTCTGAACTTGAGTTGGCAGTATTGATCCAGGGACATCTGCCTCTGAATCATCATATCCAACCCATGGTACTCCCTAGTACATTGTACCATTTTCTCAACAAAGTCATCCACCTGCTCCTGCTGCACTTGTTCATCTGTGAATGTGAGCAAGTATGGTCTAGGGTTAGCCCTACTACTCATCTGTCCATGTGACGTACCCCCTCCATGGTTTCCCCCAGATCTGGGAGCCTTTTATGGATTATACCTGGTCTCACCATGGGATCCACTAACCTCTTTGCTTCCATATGTCTCAGGGTATTTCCCCTAGTAATTCATCTACATCAATAGTCGAGTGATCATTGACTAGTTCTCATCAATCTTCCTCAGATTCCCATCTACCTTCTTCAAGGTCTTAGTGATTTCGACTTGTCCCCTTTGGTTTGTCTCCTGGATTTCCTATAAATGGTGGACTAGGTTGCCTTCTATGAGGTTTAAGGTTTGCTGGAATTTGTCAAATTAGGTTGCCAAGAAAGACAAACCCTGTGGCTCACGGTCATCTCCTAATCCCTCCATTTCAGCTTCTGTTTACCCATAAAGATACCACTGTACCTCTACATGCGCTAATACTCATAGGTTTGGAGGATCAGAGCTCTGATACCACTGTAATGATCCCAAGCCAAATTTTTTGCATGGAATCACTAACTAACCACTGATTTGATTATTAAGTGTGTGTATGTAGGTTGGCCATCAACATTTTAGCCTTAGGGTTTATTCAGTTATTCAGCCACATATTATACAAGCATAATTTACAACATATGAAGAACATCAACAATGCACAAGATAGGAACCATGTTGAGTCTCCATTTTGACACTTCTAATACCCTCTATTACCCCCTATATGAGCTTATTTTACCTATGCTATGTATATATAATTGACTGTTTCCTCCACAAATACACTAAATGACCCTGTTCATGTGCATAGAGAGGCAACTTATGGTTAAGGCATGTTTTGTTTGATTTTCTTGAGTTAATTCGATTAAAATAGTTGATTTTGCATGATCCCAATCATTTGATCTTAAGAAGCATTGATCCAGTACCAACAAAACCACATAACATTAATCTGGTACTGCCCTGTGCTATTTTGGTACCAGCCTGTGTTATTCCAGTACCAGCCTGTGCTATTTCGGTACCAGTGTGACTGTGCTATTCTGGTAATAGTGTGACTGCGCTATTCTGGTACCAAACAAGTGCACCTATTCCAGTACCAGTGTGACTGTGCTACTCCAGTACCAAATGACTGTGTGTATTTTGACCAATTGTTATTTCCAGAAATCGTTTGTTGGATGAGTTTGCTATTGAAGATTCCAAGAAATCAGTTGGATCGAAGTCTAAAAATTGGTTTTGATATCACGATAGACTTCATCACTCATGCACTTCATGTCATGAGGATGAAGTCCATTCCTAAAGATTCGATATGAATATCCAATTATAATATTTAAAAAATAGTTTGATGCTTATCCTTAGATCTGGATCGTATCAGCTCACCTTCTTTATAAGGGATGTTGTATAGGAGATAGGATACATAGAGAAACATATGGATGTAATGAATAGAATGATGCATATTGTTTTGATGTATGAGATGATGGGTTGCTGATTCAATTTACCATTTGAAGAAATACAAACGATCTGTTGTGCAATTTCTGGGTATGATTAGAACGTTTTAGCCTATTATCATTTTAGAGTTACCTTGTTGGTTCGACAAGGGCCCACCGTCCCAACCAAGGTAAACCTCCCTATATATAATTTGTGTGATTGTGTGAACATTTCATAGTAGTGTGTTGTCAATGATTTTAAATCTATTTCAAGAGTTTAAAATTAAATCATTTGTTTTGAATTGGTGTGAATAATTAATTAAATCGAATAAATATTTTCCTTTTCTAATATTGCATATTGCTATTTAATTGTTTGAAGAGTGGGATTGTTAAGTAAATGATATTTTGAGTTTATGATCATAGTGTTTTCAATATGTACAAGAACCAAATGACTTTATATCTCATCTTCATGCTCCATAATAAATTCTCTCAGTCATGTTGAATTGTCCCTTGTACTAAAAACGATTTGCTTGATAAAACATAGTGAAAATTGATTTTTGTTTCAAGAGTGGCTGGAGTTGATTGTTAATTACTGTTTTGATTGTTACAGGAAAAAAGATCTTAAGTTCATCTCTCTAATTCATAATCCTAGAATGAATAGACTTGTCACCTAAGAATCCTTTGATTGACTGTTTTGTTTGAGAAGTTTTATTATCAGTTTTCTCTGTTAAGTTTGAAGTTGTGTGAAGCATTTAGATAAACAAAGTGTTAATGGATGATTAGTTTAGTTGCTACATGGGACAGATATGAGTTCATCTTTTCATTTCATGAGCCTATAATGAACACACTTGACATGTGAGCAAGAACCTTTTCGATTGAGTGTTTGTAGAGAGTTTTACCATGAACTTTATTTTCTGTTATTGTTGAAGTGTGCCCAGATTTGCTTGATAGTTGTTGTTAAGGGTTGTAGCTACAGATGACTAATTCAAAGTCCATATTTCCACTTCATGAGCTTATAAATGGGCAAGGCATTATCTGAGCAAAATCTTTTGAGTGCATGATTGCATGTTTTGCTTTCTAATTTCTGAATTGTGTGAAGAGTGTTATCTTTGAAAACAAAGTATTTTGTTATTGTTGGTTTTCTTATCTAAGCTATACTAAATAGACATAGGAACCTATCTGTTATCGACACATATAGTGCATCAACTCTACTGATTACAAATCTTGGTTGATAATTTATGTTTGGTAATATATTATGCAAATAATTGCACCAACATTTTGGCGTTGTTGTCGGGGAGTTGTAAACGATAATAGGTAGTATTTGAATCAGATTGCTTTAATGGTTTTGGATTGTTTTTGTGGATGACCTAAGGGTGGAGAGAAGACGGTAAGACGTGAGGGAAGAGCCCACGCATATACTTTGGTGGGGTTGCTTTAAAGTTAGGTTGTCGCCTCTTATTTTGATGCAAGTGTGTTTTTATTTATGCAAATTTAGTTTTATTTATGATGAGCTAACTTGTGTGAACCGATAACCTGGTGACAACAGGGTCCCAGTAACGTAAGGAGTTCAAGTTTGGTGTGTTTTGTTTTTGAAAATAGTTTTAAAATTCAGATCTTTGATGATAAATCATGTTTAGGGTGTTGTAAGAACCCCCCGAGTACTAATTTGTGTTGCGAGATAGGGATCATCAACCATCTAGAGTAATTCAAGGATGATCAAGAGCTTGAAGAATGTTCCTCCAAGAAATTTCTTGCATTCTAGCAGCAGCTGGGATATCCACCTCTCAAGAAGAGCATATCTTGACAACAGTCAAGAATCTAGTTGTCTCTCCACAGGAAGATTTAGAAGTCCCTTCGGATTCCTCTTGTCAATTTGTTGAGGAGAATAAAGAATCATGGATAGAATTCAATGAAGAGAAACCAGTAGAACCTAAGATTGAGGAGTCCTTAGCATGCCTCTCAGCAGATCTTGTATGTACTCCAAAGACCAATCATCTTGAAGAGGATAATATTCATAGCATGGTAGATGAGGACATTCAGTGTGACCTAAACAAAGAAGAGAAACAAGAATATAGTGATCCTATTGAAATATGGTTTCAATTAGTTATTAGGTCACACCACTCTTATATTCTTCATTATTGCTTGATCTCATCATCAAAGAAACTGGTCCTTCATACTCTGGTATGCATTAAAATTTATCTTTTAAACCCGAGTATGGAGATATTTCTAACCCTTTTACGCACATGGCTTCACTAGAAGTATTCCTATACTTGAAGGACATTTTCTTTTGTTCAATTAGAGTAGGATAGGTAAATAAATAAATAAATGTTTCACATAAGTACAATGCAACCTATCTTTCATACTCTTCATAAATGGGAATGTTAAAAGATAATAAAGAAATCAGTTTAAGATATTTTGTTCCTATAGTAGATTTCTTTTTAAACGTTATGATAATTTTGATTGGAATCTTATGAGAAGGGAATCTCTTCATCCTCCAAATGCACACATAATATTGGAAGGGTTTCAAAAGAGGATAAGGAATCCTTGTCAATGGAAGATAACACTTAAGGGAGTGCTTCATGACCTATTTCTTCAAATTTCTTCTTTTTCCTTAAGATGTTAAAAATGATGCATTCATGCTTTATCTTTACCTATCTATTTTAAGACCGCTATTTCACAAGGATGATTAATTAAGTGATGTTTTTAATAGCATTTGAAACTGAATGTTATTTCCAAACTATTTTATTCATAGCTAATAATTCAACTTTTGACATTTTCCCTAAATTTTATGTTTTTAAGCATGAATAAAAACCTAGTTTTAATTAATTTATTGGTTTGTTTTTAGCAGATGTTCGCAACCCTCTGAGCAGCCTTTTAGCGTCTCACATTGTTTGCATGAGGCCATGAAAAACCTCAAGCATGGGGGAGTGGTTGCTGAGACAATAATAGTTAGGTTTATTATTTTAATAAAATGGAAGTGGCAACAACAACAATGTTTTTCTAGCATGATAAAAATTCATCTATTTCTTCCCGCAACAACAATGATTTCTATCATCTTCTATAGCTTGATACTCAGAGTATGCCAACCATAAGGACAAGTCTACAAATTATAGTTTGCAGAGAACACCAACAACTTCTACAAAGGTGCAACCTGCAAAAGTTTCAAAAGCACTAGGTCTGCGCTCATATGGTACTCAGGTGATCCAGTACTGGTAATAAGGTGTCGGTAGCTCTAATCATATATTCAAGTTTTGCTGCTCGATTTCAATGCTTCAAGCAATAGGACGTATAAACGCAATATTTTTTCATTTTACTAAGGAATTATACTAATTATGCAGTAAACATATGGTTACTCTCAATTATTGCATGCTCCCTACCATGAACTTATGCAAGCCCTTGTATACATCTCGTCACTTTGTTTCTGCCCCCTATTAATTATTTTCATTTTTCTATTCTGGTACTGCAGAAACCTGCTCCATTACTTCTCTGGTACTGATTCCAAAGTGATATGATCTTTTTCATGTGCTTAACATTGTTTTCACTTCAGGTAATCAGAGGTATGGGCTAATCTCTTCATGTTCTTTCTATCGAGGATCATTTAAGTCTTGTGTTGAATTTTTTTTATTCTCATGTGCATATTCCTCCTACATTTCTACACTCAACCCTAAATGAATCATCCTTACTATCCTTTAAGAAGATATTTTCACATTTAGCTCTATATGATAATGGGTGCACTTGTCTTATTACCTCATCATTTTGAAGAAGTGATTGCTAATTAAATATCCATTGAAAAGTGGTGACACCATTATGTCAAATACTAACCTAGTTGATTCAAACACGTTTTTATCCAAGTTTATATTTACAAGTTTTTCTTGGGAGGTATTGATGAAAACCTCATGTGGTGTGATGCAGGAGCATCTCAAGCGAGCCAGCGCAAAGATAAAAGACAGCTAGAAAAGCACCCAACGCAAATTTTGAAAACATTATGTAATGACAATGAGATCATTAAATGGAGGGGACACTTGTATAATGTAAAAGGACCTTGAGCAATCCGCTCTCGTCCATAGTAGGTAGAAGGCATTTATAATAGTTAATGCAAGTAGATATAATTTAACGCGTAGATTAGATAGTCTACAATCAAAGAGGAAAATAGGATATAGACACCCTCATTATGTATTGCAACATAGATTATGCCAATTGAGAGCATAGAGCATAGAAGAGAAGAAGCAGAGAGTTTTGTAGAAGAATTCCATGTATAGAAGTTCTAGATTAATATAAAAAGGCTTTGATTCAGATTCATGGTGTTCAAATACTCTCTGTGTATGTATTGTCGAATGGTATGCTTATGAATGTTTTACTCTTTCTGTCATGCATTTGTTGTTTATGCTATGTGTGTATGATTTCTTGTTAAATGTCTGAAATCTGAGAAAGAGAGAGGGTATGGGAAATGAGTTTCAATTGTTTCTCTATTTAGGCAAGAGTTCCTGCAAGGAGTGCAGTTGAATTGTCCGCAAGGAGTGTGTTGACAAAGGGTTCAGAGGTTTGTCTCTGAAAGCTCAGATAAGATAGATTTTGTTCTCATTCCCTTAGAAGTGCAGCTAGGCACAAGAGTCATGCTAGGAGTGCGCAGGCTGAGTAAAGTCTCAAAGTTTGCGAACCTGAGAAAGTGTTAAAGGACTACTGTTGTAGGGAGTGCGTAGAGTTGAAGGACTTCAATTCTTTGAAGTAATTTGATGCAGGAGCACCCCTCATGTCAAGAGAGCCTACGTGGAAGTGGAAGATAGCTGGAAGATGTCCAGCGCAAGTTTTGAGTTTTCCCTTGAAGTTGATGCGCCAAATATAAATGAGATCATTTAATGAAGGCGCCTTGGTAAATTGTAATCAGACCTTGAGTGCCCCACTCTCGTCTGAGATAGACAGGGGCACTTATAGTAGTAAATGTAGGTAGGTAGAATTGAATATTAGATTAGACAATTCTAGAAGAAAGAGGGAGAATGGATATAGACACCCTCATTGTATATTGTAACATAGTTTAGAAAGAGTTAGAAGAATCTAGAGCATAGGAGAGAAGAAGAGAATTGTAGAAGAACACCCATGTACAGATCTTGAATTAATAGAAGAAATTGATTCAGATTCATGTCTATCGTGTTATTCTTTGTGTATGTGTGTTTAATACTGTGCTCAGGAGTATATACTTCCTGTTATGCATTGCTATTATGCTGTGGGTATGATTTCATGTGCTGAGATTGAAATCTGAGAGGAAGTGGAATGAGTTACAATTGTTTCTCTATCTGAGCAAGGATTCCTGCAAGGAGTGCAGTTGAAGTCATCCGCAAGGAGTGCGTTGACAGAAGGCTCAGATAGTTAGCTCTTGTTCTCATTCACCCAGGAGTGAAATTGGGCTATACGAGTCGTGCAAGGAGTGCGTAGGCTAAGGAGAGTCTCAGTCGCAAAACTGAGCAAAGTATAGAAAGAATACTGCTGCGGGTGTCCGTAGAGTCGAAAGAACTCAACACTTAGAGGTGGTTGAGAACTGTCGCAAGGAGTGCGTGCAAGGACCCTCTTTGAGGTTGAAAGCGTGAGAAAGATCAGGAGGGATAAGTCCCTTAGGCTCATCGAAGAGCATCACTGGAAGCTCATGCGTGAAGTGTATAAAACAGGTGTTACATAGTTGCACCGCAGGTGGGAAAAGTTCCACGGAGGAATACTTGATCATTCTCAAGGAATTGGAAAAGGAAGAAACTGACGGTCAGGATCTTGTGGAGAGGATTATTGAAATCCCGCCAGTCGTTGGATCTGCCAAAGAAGCGAGGAGCTTATGGCTGTGTTCAGAGGTCAAGCTCTAGAGATTGAGGGCCATCAGATCTCACTAACCACCCATCAGTCGTCGGATCTGACAGAAGCTGCACGAGGCTGACCATCGGGATTTGAAGGATCAGGAATCCTGGGGTCGAATGTTTTTCGACATTTGAAACCCCGAAGTCCTAGGAAGATCGGAGCCATCCGACAATTGGACACGTGGTGGAGATCAAGGCGTTAGTAGTTTGGGGGTCAGAAGTTCCGTGAACAGAAGGTCGGGGAAGTTCATAGTGAAAAACCCGGCATAATCTGAATCATCCGTTCGGGAGGACAGGTGTCAGGAATCTGAGGAGAGTCAGGATATCCAGCGTAGGGAAATAGGAGTTTCTGAAGATAAGGAATCCGAGACATTGTAAGTGTTGAAACCCCGGAGAAATCGGGACCATTCGCCAGAGGGGACACATGGAGGCGATCAGTGCCCTCGGGAAAATTCCCGATAAGGAATCGTTCATTGGGGTTTGAGTCATCAGGAAATCGGGGATTCTGGTGACAAAGTTTTTATGCACTTTGGTTTCACGAACCACGAAATCCCAACGAGGAGGAAGATACAACTTCGCGACCAGCTGTCAGCACGACAAAAGGGAGGAAGGGGCCGTAGTGGAAGCCAATTGTCAGCCTGACGGAGAATCAGTGTTCGAGGAATCAGGAAATCCATGGGTAAGTTTTTGTAGCCTTTGAAACCCCATAGCCCCGAAGGGGATAAGACCGTGGTCACGGGTTAACGGTCGTATGAGCCAAGGCCTATAACCAGGAGGGAAAGCATGAAAGAAAAGGCACGTTGGGATTCGAGAAATCATGAATCCTAAGGGCAAGTGCACTTTGACATTAGAAGTCCCGAAACCCCGACGGGAGTTATAGTTGTGGTCATATAGGGTGTAGTCTTGTGAAGAGGTCGGTCGAGTGGACTAAAGGCTTAGCCAGGGAAGGGATAAGGAAACAAAGGAGTGCATCGGGGATCGCTGATCCAAGTTGTCTGAACATCACGGGTGTCCAGATCCCGATAGAAGGAACCCTGATAGAAGGAGGGGAGTCCCTGAAGAGATTTCTGTGGGTGGAATATTTCCCAATAGGGAAATAGAGAACCTTTGAGTTGTTCGGGCTGAAAAAGGAGAGAAGGTCCTGTGAGCGGACGTGCCCTGGGTGGTGCGCCTGCGCCAAGTGGTATCAGAGCTTAGAAAAGCTTCTTTGCTTTCTGTAGCAGGGGAAAAGGAGAATTCACCATGCCGCCAAGAAGAAGGGGTAGAAAATCACCCGATCCAAAGGAGGAAAGGGAAACATCTAGATAAAGAGGTAGGCAAGTGCAAAATCCAGACATGGAGAGAGAAATGCGAAATCTTCGTGCCAGAATGGAGGACATGGAGATAAGAGAAAGGTGCAAAACTGACGTAGGATATATCAGTGAATCCGAAAATGAAGATGATGCTAGATATAGAGAAGAAGAAATCCCAGCAGAAGATGCAACAACTGAACGCTTACTTAAAGTTGTTACAAGAATGGGTACAAAGGTGAAAATGGACGTTCCAGTTTATGAGGGAAATCTAGATGTAGAAGAGCTTCTAGATTGGATTAGAGCTCTAGACACTTACTTCGACTATGAAGATATCGAAGAGGATAAGAAGGTTAGGCATTCCATCACGAGATTAAAAGGACATGCAGCCTTGTGGTGGGATGAACTACAAGCTGACAAGCATTGCCAAGGCAAGCAGAAAATTAAGAGCTGGGACAGGATGATTGCCAAGATGAAGGCAAAATTTATGTCCAGGGATTATCAAATTTCTCTGTTCAGGAGGATGTAGAATCTGAGACAGAAGCTGATGACAGTGAAGGAGTATACTGAGGAATTTTACAGACTGAATATTAGGGCAGGTCATCACTAAAGCAATGACGAAAAGGTGGCTAGGTATATGAATGGCCTGAGATATGAGATTCAGGATGAAATGAGTATGGAAACCATCCAAATGATGGAGGATGCTTACCAAATGGCTCTGAAAGCTGAGGAGAAGCTGAGCTGAAAGTAGAGTCAAAGAGGCCAAGGTAGGAGTCAGCCCAGAGGAAAAACAGTTGCCCAGGAAAGAACTCAAAAGCCCAAGGACGACTGGAAAAAGCCTCAGACTAGAACCAAGAGAGGCAGAAGTTCACAACGAGGACGATATGTTGAACAGAGAGAGCAGCATACCGAGAAGAGAGGAGGATATGCTGATAATGATAGATTTTCTCGTACCAGAGGTAGAGGAAGAGGAAGAGGTGGAGTAATCACATGCTTCACATGCGGAAAGCATGGGCACAGGTCGTTCGACTGTCCAAAGAAAAGGAAAGAAACTGGAGAAAATCACATCGCTGAGGCACAGAGGCGGGATGTTGAGGCAGAATATGTTGAAGGCGGAAGATCATTGGTGATGTGGAAGGTCCTTTTGATGCCAGAAAAGGAGATGGAGAATTTAGCGTAGAGGAACAGTCTTTTTAGAACAGCTTGCAAGACCAAGGGTTGGGCATGCAAATTTATCATGGATAGTGGAAGCACGGATAATCTCGTTTCAACTGAGATGGTGGAGAAGCTAGAGCTGGAGACAATTTCTCACCTGAACCCATACAAATTTTCATGGCTACAGAAGGGACATCAGGTAAATGTCACTAAATAGTGTTTAGTTGAATTCAAAATAGGAGGGTATAATGATAAAGTACTCTATGATGTCATTCCTATGGATGTTTGTCATCTATTGTTGGGAAGACCATGGCAATATGATAGAAATGTGATTCATGATGGGAGGATGAACACATATACCGTGGAGAAGAATGGGAGAACCCATATGTTGCATCCAATTGAGGATAAAGAGGTGAAGCCGGAAGTAAGCAACACAGTACTTCTCATGAGTGGGAATGAACTTCTTACCGAAGTTAAGAAGAAGGAGGATCCACAATTCTTTGTGGTCAAAAAACCGAGAATTGTTCTGACTAGTACAAGGGTGGATGATTTGCCAGAAGAAGTTCAGGAACTGCTGGAAGAGTTCGATGATATTGTAGTGGATGAACTACCTCGTTCGTTGCCACCGATGAGAAGTGTGAGTCATCATATTGATCTCATACTAGGAGCTAGTTTTCCAAACAAAGCCGTGTACAGATTGACGCCGCAAGAGAATGAAGAGGTTAAAAGACAGGTTCAGGATTTATTGGACAAAGGGTTGGTTAGAGAAAGCTTGAGTCCGTGTGTTGTTCTGACGATACTC
>JASDQU010736357.1:76829-95995 GCA_032191745.1 Picea mariana | reverse complement strand
GCCAAACTGCAAGGAATGGTATTTCCTTTTTGAGAAAGTGAATTTTATTGTTGTTATGCACAACTCTAAAAAAATTTCTGACGACGTTATAAAGATATAAGAAAATATATGTGCATGGGAAACTAACAATTTGTTTGGCTGATTGAAGTTGAAAGTGTGGGAAGTAAAGGGGTCTTGGATATGGAAGCATTGTGAGCCCATAAGGAAGACCAATTACCTACTTATTCAAACCGCTATGGGAAGTAAAGTCCCATTATTATGAATCTGGTTCCTGTGTAGAACAAATATGAAAACAAAATTTGGAATTTGGAAAATCTGTGGGTGACAGATTTACAAGAAAAAATTGAATTTAAAATTTATCATGATGTCTCATGAATTTCTATATACCTATGATACAGGTGAGAAGGAGAGTAACCTTCATCCCTATCTATTATGATGCCGAGAGAAGGAGAGTAATCTTCATCCCTATCTATTTTTTTCCAGGAGAAGGAGAATAACCTTCGTCCCTAACTTTCGTTGAGCCGGAAGAAAAGATCTGTCCAGAAAGGACAGATGCTGAAAAAAAAATGGCTATTGTTGAGCCATGAGAACCCTGTGGTAAGCCATGATCACCTAGAATATGTTGTGTTGAGATAACACAAGCCGAAGGGATGCCTCGGCAGAGAAATTCTGAGGGATGCCTCGACTGTAAGGCTCGATAAAGTCTCTGGAATTCTTCCTGTGTGAGAAAACCTTGGCAAGGCAAGATGGATCACCCGAGGAACTATATAGTAGTGAAGGGGATGCCTGAGCCTGGGCCTGGAGGGTGAGTGACTGCAAGGAAGAGGATACAATGATAGTTCTTGTAAACTATTGGGATCATGCACATGATGAGTATTTCTTTCGTGCGAGCAAACCTTGGCAAGGAAAGATGGATCACCCGAGGGATTGTATAGTAGTGAAGGGGATGCCTGATC
Source organism: Picea mariana (assembly GCA_032191745.1). NCBI lineage: Eukaryota > Viridiplantae > Streptophyta > Pinopsida > Pinales > Pinaceae > Picea > Picea mariana. The sequence continues at coordinate 95,039 of JASDQU010736357.1, read as the reverse complement.
CTGGGCCTAGAGAGTGAGTGACCACAAGGAAGAGGAGACCTTGATAGTTCTTGTAAACTAACGGGATCATACACACAATGGGTATGACAAGGAAAAACAGTGAGCCTAGAAAACAAGACAACCATGTGGACACAAATCCACAAACTACACTGATAATTATTGTGTTAAGATTAGAAAATTGTTCCTAGAAATTTGTATACAATGTTATCACATGAGACAATGATTAATACACTTGTTGTCCCAGAATTTCTGAAAGCAGGTGACAAATATTAAGGGTCCGAAGAAGGACCTGACCAAGAAAGAAGGATCAAGATTTCTGAAACAACTAAATGAGAAAGGCATGACAGGTGTTTCTGAGAAAGAACGTCGAGGACGGTGTTCCTTCAAGGGGGAGGGAATTGTAACACCCTATTTCCCCCAGATTGTAATTAATCATAAAATAGGATTACCGTGTTGTGGCATGGGAACGGTGTAAATGTATTATTGTTTGAGTTGCCAATAATTGATTGTTCGGGTGAAGCCTTGAAAGTATTGGCCATGATATCACTAGAAGAAGAATGTGAAAAATATATGATAGGGTTCATTATATAAAATAACCCCAAATTTTCCTTGATGAGGATGATAAACCTCCTTTGGATCCCAAGGAGAGAAACCAGTTAATGAAGAAAGGACCAGTGGTTGAATTATCAACCACCCCCAATGAATGGGAGCATGGTCTAGCTACAAAATTTCAGCCCAAAGTACACATAGACCTACAAACCTGAGCTTCCTTCTGACAGAAGGAACGTGATGGGTCGGGAACCTTCCAAAAGAAGGAAGGTAAGATAGATACACAGGGACAACCAGAGTGGGGACACGAGCAGATGAGAGCACAAGCTCATAAGGGAGATGCGCAAAGCTCTCCATGGGATAATGAATAGAAGTTCAAGAGATTGATGATGAGTGAGCATATGATAAACCTCGTCGAGGCCATAACAGAGAGAAATATTTGAAAGTTGCAAAGAACAGAACCCAATCAGAAGATGAACAGAGAAAGAATCCTTGAGAACTACGAGAGTTCCCTGGTGATATCATGGCTTGGCACAGGGGTGGCCAGAGTGCTAAGAATGAATGCCTCTGAGCCTATGATCAGGTGGAAGGATGAACACCCATAGTCAGTTAGTTGGCTACCACCTGTAATAGATAAGTAATTGCATATATTGTGTATGAATTGGATATACTATGAATGTTTTCAGGAATGTGCATGATTTCTTAATGGATATATTGAATCCCTTCTATTTCTGCTTGGTTGTATAATTAGGCAAGTAATAAATTATATGGTTCATACATGATTTGTACTTGTAAATGCTTGCGTCATGTGGTGGCTTAAGCTAGAGTCACGAACTGTGAGTTCATCGACCTTAAGTACAGTTTCATGTACGCATGTCGATCCTCCTAGTCATTCTAAGTCCCTTGGAGGACGGAGTTTGTTAAGCTCAGGAGAGGTAGTGCATATATGCACTGCCTCTCTACAAGTCAAGCAGAGACCAAGAACCCCTTAAGTTATATACTAAATGAAGGAGTGCAAGAGGTGTGCAGAAGACCCTTCTATGTGTTGAGTCTAGGAGAAAGAGCGCAACGCTCTTAAATCCTTCATAACTGACGAAGCTCAGGAAGGATAGTGAGATTCAGGTATCGAAAGGGAATACCCATTCATTTGGAAGATGAACGGATGAGACCCATTTGGGAGGACCCAAGGTCTATCACGACCATTGGATTTGAAGAAGGAGAGCAGGATTTGAAGAAGGAGAGCAGGCATTAACGCCTCGACTACTTTAGTCTTCGCAAGTTTTCACATCAGGAGATTCACCTGATAGCGCAGCCAGGTCTTCCGAAATCTAAAGACACGAAATACCCTAAACCATGAATCTATGGATCTATCAGGACCCACCTTGACCATTCGATCTGTGAGTTCGGAGTTCGTGTGACAAAAGGATCGTGCGTTGGTGCCACTAAACCTCCAAAATTTGAAGACACGAAATAACCTGGATCGTAGATCCAAGGATCTGTCGGGACCCTCCTTGACCATAGGATTGGCGAGATCGGAGTTCACACATCGGGGGAATCACACGTTGGCGTGACTAAACTTCCAAAACCAGAAGTTGCGATGTGATCTGGACCACTGGATCAAGGAAGGTCATGGACCGTCAATCCAACATGAGCAGATTAACACAAGGAGTATGTGGCAATTCGAAATTCCCTAAGGACCAAGCGCAAAAAAGAGGAGAACAGATCTGAGCCATTAGATATGAGTGGAGGGACCAACAGTCATTGGATCCTAAGGAAAGTGCACAAGACAAGTTTTGAAGTCATCAGAACCGTCCATCATCAGAGTTGACAGGTGGCAACATATTCAAGAGTTTGAGAACTCGGACTTCAAAATATTTGCAAGGGTAAGAGTGGATTTGATCCTAGTTTTCGGTGCTAGGAACGACATGTGGCGAGAGATCAGCATTTCATTGACTCGCGACGCAGGGAAGTCAAAGGCATAATCGTGAGAACTTGCGAGTTGATCTGGACTGTAGGATCACGGAAATACCATGGACCATTGATCGGACTCTATCGAAAGATCGAGGATCAGAAGAGTCAGGGTGAACTCACATCCAAATACCCAAGATGTGAACTCGCGATTTGATCACAGTCGTCGATCGAAGGGAGAGTGTGGACTGTACATTGGGTCTTGAAGGGAGTTCACATATCAGAATTCAGAGAGGAGAAGTGAAATACCCTTGAGAGACGTGAAACACGAAGTCCCGAAGCGCTTGGTATTTGGGCCCTAGGTTATCACCTAATGTCTCAATCAAAGGAGCCTAGTGGGAGGAGCTAGCGCCAAGAGGATTCTCCGATCAGGAAATCGGTATTTCGGGAGTCAGGAGAATGGAGTTGAATCATATCGGGAGTTCCAATACATGAAATCCCGACGCGATCTAGATCGTTAGATTGTGGAAGAATCAGGACCATTGATCTGTGGCGAGGAGATATCATCATTTCGAATATCAGGAGAAGGGAGGTGAGTGACCCTCCAACTTTGTGAAACGTGAAGTCCCGATAAGCGCTTGATTTTGAGCCCCGAGTCACATCCGGTGGTCATATGAAGGAGGAGCTATCAAGTTTTAGACCCCTGTCGGGAGATCAGAGATCAGGAGAGTTGAGGTGACTCACACGCAAGGACCTGATACGCGATTTCACGATGTGCCTTTTAGTTAGGCTTGTGGTCACGGGTAGTCGTCACATGGAGGGCACTTGCACCTGGTTCTAGTTCACACAGGTGGAGTCACTCAAAGACCCGTGGATCGATTTCTTAGAGATTCCAGTAGGGAACCAAAGAGCTGCTTTAGCTCATAAATTTGGAAGGTCCATTGACCAGGATTAGAGACCATGGATGGGGGATTTGACTAATTGAGGAAAAATATTTTTTTTTAATTTATGCCCCATCGTGGGTGTGTTACATGTACACCAGATAGCCTCCCTCTTTTCATTCCCTTTATTCTGATTCAACTTAAATGTCAGATTATTAATATCCTCTCTTAGCTCTTCTATAGTTGGATCTGTATGTTTATGTAACACCCTTATTTCCCCCAGTTTGTAAATATAATTATATGGGCCAAGAGACTATGGAAAACTCAATATGTGTGAATGTTTGATTTGATGGACCTTTTCATAAAAGTTCAATGAATATAAATTTTGTTATTTACTAGAAAATGGATAAGTGTTGCATGACTTATGGAAGGGGGGGTGTGCTAATAGAGACCACAAATGCTATGAAAGAGATGGTGAAGTAGACCAAGAATGGTTGTGTTAACCTCCACCAAACTAGTACCTTACTGGATTTAATTTCTCAGGACTAGAATAGTCCTCTGACCCAAGAATGAATTATAGTCAGGCTGGTAGGTGGGAAGACATCCTCAAGAGTTAATGAGGGGATAGGGAAAAGAACCCATGTGTACGGCTTTTAGACCTGACCATGGACTAGGAATTTGAGCCACACACAATATTAATGAGGAAGGAAAGAAAGGAAGGTGTGGTGGGCAGAGGAAGACCTGCGAAGAGTGCAGAGAAGAGAGACTAAGCTCTTGGGTTCAAGGAAGAACTAAGAAATGAGTGTGTTCTGGTCACAGGAAATGGCTAGCAGGTTTATGATACAAGCTGATAAATGAGGTTGTTGAGTGACTGAGGAAGTACTCAAGCGGTCCTCCTTGCTTGGTCTAGTGAAAATTGTTGCCAAGATCCTTCGGGAGGAGGAGAGTAACCTCCATCCCTACTATCGTTGAGCTAGAAGAAAGGATTATATCTCATAGAATAGTGGTCTAGCTTAGTGGTGGCTAGTGGTAAATATATTAGGAGTGACTGAGCCTATGGTTGGGTGGAAACAGGCACCCCTTTTAGCAGTCACTTCACGTTATTTGGTTCTGATAAGTGTTTTCATACTCTATGCATTGAATTGGTAATAACGGATGCATGCATGTATTTATATATCTATAAATGGTTTCTGTATTGAAATGGTTAAGTTATGTGTATGCATTTGTCTTCTTGTGAAATTATGCTTCTGATTGATTTTCTATGTGCCCAAACCTAGCCTTCAAGGTGCCTTGGGACATAAACTTGTAGGACTGCTGAGATAGAAAGTATTTCATCAATATGGCCTTGTCCGTCTAAAGAGACTATCCCCTTCAGACTCCTTGTTGTGCGACTGGGATATCATGCCCGAGTCCTTAACAGTTTCATGATGAATCTTAGGAAGGATAGCGATATTTAAGTCTAGGAAGGGAAGATCCTTTCGTCTGTAAGACAAATGGACGAGATATGTTCGGTAGAACCCATATTACCAACACCTAGGAACCTTAGGCTAATCCTAAGGGAGCTAATTCCTTCTGGCTTCGGAGTTCTGGAAGTCCGGGGCTTTGGAGTATTGTCGGCCCTCATATTCATAAATCAACCGAAGGTGACCGAGAGTTACAGTTACCTGTAAGGTTGATCGACATTGGTCGGTTTCCATAATGGTTAGGTGAACCTATCTTACCAAATAAACCAGAATCCAAAACCCCGAAGGCCAGAGCCACGGAATAACGAGAACCATAGATCGAGGGATCCTTCGAGTTCTTTCCTAGTCGTCGATGTACCAGGGATGTGTGGCACTAGAACCCTTTAGTTTGTACATTGGGCACTTCAGGAGAAAAGAGGAGCTTGCATCACAAAACTCCTAAATGTTGAATCCTCGAAGTAACAAGAGTCGTAGATCTATGAATCTACGTGGTCGGATCTCGACCGTGATATCTGAGGGATGTTAGAAGGCTATCAGTTACAAGTGATGTGGTGCAGTGACATCACCCAAGGTGACGTGGACCTCAGTTTGATGTGACATGTGTCACCCAAATTTGTGTGTATCACATACCCTATAAACCCATTAGAACGTAACACGTGTCACCCTGACTCCTCCTACGTGTCATTTCCTGGTACGTGCCCACCTAGCCAACGTGGTTGGTGAAGTGACCGGAACTCTGGGAGTCTGGGACTTCGGGACTCCGGAGGATTTTGGATGTATCACTGTAGAGAGACCAAAAAGGTTTGAAGGTCAGAACCATGTGGAAAGCTTACTAGACTTCAGAATTTCGGGTCTTCAAGAGGTCTTATGCATACATAGAAAGGAGATGTTCAGCGTCGAAGCGTTGAACTCTGAAATCCCTGTTATCATGTGTGTCATACGAGGTTTAAGCTAGTCATCGAATTGGTTGATGGATGGACCTTCCCTATGCGTGGTAGGAACCAAGAGATGATACTAACAAGATGAAGCCATGGGGGCGTCACGTGGCCATCAACCAATGAACGCCCAAATAACTTCAGGAAGTCGTAATATATAAACCAAGGGTTAGTTTAGAACCTCATACCAGTCATTAGAAAGCTATAGGCAATTAGAAGATAATGAATCATATCGGAGAGATGATTCGAGATGAGTTAGTTAAGGAAAAATGAATTTATGATGCCCCACCCCTTAAAAGAGTATTAAGGAGTCGGGTGTGTTATAAATTGGTATCAAAGAATGGTTACAACACTTGGCCTGCTTGGGGTCCTAAACGAGTCTCTTAAAAACCATGTTTAAATAACTCTTAAGGGTGACACCCTACCTTACCTCTTTCCTAAAGAGTCTGGTTAAACTCTTAATGAAGAAAAGAATGAAAACTTTCTACTGTGTGTATTTAAGAAATATGAACTATGTGTTGTTCATGAACTAATATAATGTTAGCTAAAATAAAGTGTTTTTTCAACACTCAAGCAGTCAGTGAATCGCGGGAAACTACAAGCATAAAGGATGGTGACACGCCATGAAGTGGGGGATGTCTCCCACAATATAGACGAAGAATTTGATGAGAGGATGGTGGTGGAGACCCCTCCGGATCTTGATGAAACTGTAAGGAGCCTCATGGCCGAATTACATAGTTGGAAGGCCGACAATGAGAGATTGATAAAGGAGCAAGAAAAAAAACAGAAATTAATTCATTCTTGTTGCAGAGCTTACCTGATATACAAAGGCAGCTACAGCATGGACCTTCAACCAATCAACGACATATGAAGAGAAGTCAAAGTCCACCTGAGATAGGAAAATGTGGTCCTATAAGTGGCCACACTAGGAGGAGTACCTCGAAAAATCCCCAACCTAGAAGTAGGGGACACTCATCGAGAGAGTCCTCTGGAGAGGAAACTGGAAACTCTAAGGGATCCTCTAGTGGAAAAACTATCTCACATTCTCAAAGGAAAGGAAATAATTGAAAGCATTCCAAAAGTAATGACCTTGAAGAGTTCAAGAAACGAAAACCACCCTCTTTCAATGGAGAGATTGAGAAAGCGGAAAAGGCAGAATCTTGGCTACTTGGTTTAAATAATTACTTCAAATTCCATGACTACTCTGAAAACTTGAAGGCTCGAATAGCCATCTTCAACCTGAATGGAAAGGATTCTATTTGGTGGGAAGACCTTAGGAATTTTAAAGGAATCCATGAAGAGGACTTATCATGGAAACAGTTTTAAAAACACTTCAAGAAGAAGTATATTTCATAGAAATACTTTGATGGGAATACTAAGGAATGCTATGAACTCAGGCTGGGACAGCTCATCATAGAGGAATATGTCAATAAATTCCTTGAGATGTTGAGGTATGTACCCTACATAAAGGATAAAAAGGTAAAAGTGCAATGATTTATTATTGGGTTACCTCAGACCTATCGAAACGGGATTGATTTTGACAAGCCAAAGACCATAGAAAACACTATCTAGAAGGCAAGGTATTGTTATGAACAGTTCGGGAGTCAGACAGAACCTCACAAGGACTGGAAGAAGAAGAGTAGTTCGGGATTCAATAAGAAGGGGTCCAAATCCTCAATATTTAAGAACTATAGGAAGGACTCTAGGATAATCCTTCCTACTAGAAGTGTATACCATCAAAATTTCCCCTCCCGAAGTGCAAATAAACCTTTTGGAGCAACCCCAAGAAAGAGTGATAACCCAAAGAAGGAACCCTTGAAATGTTGGGGTTGTGGAGAAAAAAATATACTAAGGGATTGTCCACACAGACAGCAGATTAGTAGGAGATTCTACAATATCCAAGAAGCTACCACAGTCAATGATGTGGATAGGATGATGCCACAGATTTATGTAGCTTTGGATAATAGACAAGTCGAACACCAAGCTTTAGTGGTGGAGATGGAAGATATGATCACCAACCATCTAGTTTCTATTTTAATTGAACCTGGTTCTAATTTGAGTTATGTGGACCCTCATACTGTTGATAAGTTTAAACTACAACCAGTTAGACATGTTAATCCATGTTTGGTACAACTAGCCACTAGAACCAAAAGAAAAGTAGCACAGGTCATACCAGCTTGCCAATTCATCATGGATGGATTTCCCACCCAAGCGACCCTTAACATACTTCCCCTATGATCTTATGAACTGTTAATTGGTATGGAATAGTTAGCCACTTATAAAACCAAATTGGAATGTTACCATAAAACTTTGGAGTGTGAGAATGAAGAAGGGAGAAAAATGACCCTCCAAGGGATTCAGAGGCATGTCTCAGTGAGACAAATATCATCCCTTCAAATGAAAAAGTATTACAGAAAGGGATGTCCTCTATATGCAATACAGGTATTGGAATCTGTTGAGGATGAAAAACCAAACCTAGAGGACCATCCCATATTAAGAGAGTATAAATATGTGTTTCTGGAATAGCTATTGGGTCTACCTCCGAGAAGACACATTGACTTCTCCATAAAACTTGCACCAGGAGCAGTGCCAGTGTCTATAACGTCCTATAGGATGAGTACACTAGAGATAGTTGAGCTCAAGTTATAGTTAAAAGAGATTATGGACAAAGGATACAACCAACCTAGTGTGTCCCCGTGGGGAGCACCCGTCTTGTTTGTGAAAAATAAATATAGCACACTCCGACTGTGCATAGACTATAGACAACTCAATAAGACAACCATAAATAACAAGTATCCCTTACCAAGAATCGATGACTTGTTTGACCAATTAAGGGGTGCTTCCATTTTCTCAAAGATTGACTTAAGGTCTGGATACCATCAAGTTTGAATCAAGGATGAAGACATTCACAAAACAGCCTTCAGGACAAGATATGGTCACTATGAATTTGTGGTGGTTCCATTTGGATTAACCAATGCCCCCACCACTTTTATGTGCTTGATGAATAATGTACTCAGAAAATTCATAGACATTTTTGTATTGGTCTTCATTGATGATATCCTAATCTACTCCAAGAATAGAGAGGATCATGAAGAACATCTTAAATTAGTTCTACAAGTGCTAAGAGAGCTTCATCTCTATGCTAAGTTTAGAAAGTGTGACTTTTTCCAGAAGTAAGTCCATTACTTAGGCCATTTTATTTCTGAAGAAGGAGTGGCAGTATACCCTGACAAGATCAAATCTATTATGGAATGGCCTACCCCAAAGGATGTATCTGATATCAGATCCTTTATGGGCCTATCAAGATACTATAAAAGATTCATAAAAGGATTTTCCAAGATTGGTTGTCCAATCACTGCACTTTAGAAAAAGGGGGTTTAATTCACTTGGACATCAGAATGTGAAGAAATATTTCAGGAACTGAAATACCTTCTGACCCATGCACCTGTGTTGAATATTGTAGACCCTAATAATGACTTCCTCATCTGTACAAATGCATGTAAGGAAGGACTCGGAGGAGTCTTTATGCAATAAGGACGTGTAATTTGCTACGAATCCAGAAAAGTGAATGAGAATGAAATCAATTATGTGACCCGTGATCTAGAGTTGGTTTCCATAGTGCATGCTTTAAAAATGTGGAGACATTACCTCCTAGGTAGGATATTTGTACTTATGACATACCATTATGGGTTGAGGCACATGTTTGATCAACCAAAAATCAATGCTAGACAAGATAGGTGGATGGCTCTCCTTAGTGAATTTGATTTCAAAATCAAACACATCAGAGGAAAGGAAAATAGGGTGGTTGATGCCCTTAACAAAAGTGTGAAAATGATTCACCTGGAAGCAATGAGCACTTGTAAAACAGATGTCAGGGAGAGAGTCTGTAATGCGCGAGAAACATATGCATTCTTCAAGACTATGACATCATACCTAAAGCAAGAGCCCATAGGGATAAAGTATGAAGGCTAACAGATGTTGGATGAAGGTCTGTTGACTTACAGAAACATATTTTATATCCCAAGTTGTGACGACTTGAAGAGGTTCATAATGGAAGAACTACACAAGAGACCATATAATGGTCATCCAGTTTATAAGAAAATGATTACAACCACTAGAAAACAATTCTATTGGCATGGATTGAAAAAGGACATAACTGATTATTTAGCTAAGTGTCTAGAATGCCAGCAAGATAAGGCAGAACACTGGCACCCAGTAGGGTTGTTACAACCTCTACCAATTCCAGAATGGAAATGAGAAACCATGTCCATGGATTTCATCACCCGATTACCAAAATTGACCAAGCAAAAATGATGCCATCATGGTAGTGGTGGACAAATTGAGCAAGTCTTCTCACTTCGTCCCTATCAAGTCAACTTGTAAGGTATTATATATTGCCAACATCTTCATGAAGGAGATATTCAAACTACATGGCATGCCTAGGGAGATTATATCTGACAGAGACACAAAGTTTACTTCAAGATTTTGGAAGTCCTTAATGGCTGGTTTTGAGACTAAATTGTTGTTTAGCACAGCCTACCACCCTCAAACCGATAGAAAGGTAGAAAGAGTAAACCAGATATTAGAAGACATGTTAAGGATGCATTTAATGCATCAGCCTAAGAAGTGGGAAGACTACCTACCATTGGTACAATTTTCCTACAACAACGGTTATCAAGAATCACTAAAGATGAGCCCTTTTGAAGCCCTCTATTGTAGACAGTGCAAGATTCCAATCAGATGGAGTAATCTAGTGGATAGAATTACAATCGGACCTGACATGCATAAATAAATGGAACAACAAGTGATTCAGATAAAGAAAAATCTGAAAATTGCTCAGGATAGACAGAAGACTTACGCCGACAGAAAGAGAACTCCCAAAGAGTTCAAGACAGGAGACTATGTCTATCTCAGAGTTAGGCCCAGTGATCTGGATTTTATGAGCAGAAAGAAATGACTACAGATTATTACTGGATGCTTAAGACAGAACAACAAAGATACAGTAAAAATAGTTTTATATTCAATAAGGAAATAAGCTGAAACTGTAAAATGCAGCAGAAAACAAGCTTGTTGGAATGGTGGCAGCTTATCTCTGAGAAGAGATGTGACGGATGTGCTCATTTGCAAGAAGATGATTACAATGAGGCTCTCAAGGCATTTTTACAATAAAGAGGAGTTTCAAAAACCCTAAACATTGAAAAACCTAACCCTAGGAGATGAAGCGCCAAAAGTCATGTGGGCCCCATTTGGGTAAGTCAATACATCAACTTCCCGGGGCCGTAACTTTTGCATACGATCTTCGTTTTAGGCATATGATAGCCCATTGGAAATATCTATCTGAGGACTACAACAGTTGCTCAAGTTTTTTGCTCGCAACATACCCAAAAAAACGTCATTTAGGGCCTCAAAACAGCTCCGAAAGTTCAGGACCCGAAAAACTGCTAAAAATAGTAAATTATCAAAATTGCTAGAAAGTTGTTTTGAGCCAGCTGGAAAAGGTGGGTGGCCACCGATATCCACCTGGATCAATCCTCCATCCTTAGGAAGCAATGGTCTCCATTGCGTTGAGTTCCCCTATCAAATGAGGAAATTTTTGTTGAATTTGGCCACGGGTGAGCCACTTGCCTTGGTGGAGGAGTTGCCCTGCTTTGACGACTTGATAAAGTTGGATCCTTTGTTGTCGAGTGCTCTTGATCTGTGTGTCCACAATCTTAAAACTGGATGCCTGTTGTATGCAATCAAGGTTGAGCTCTGTTGGTGTCACATGTTCTTCTACATCTGAGGTGTCCAATAATGGTGGGAAATAAGGACGAAGGAGGTCCACGTTGAACACTGGGTGCAGGCCAAGGAAAGGAGGAATGTTGAGTGCAAAAGAATTATCCCCCACAACCTTGGTGATGGTATACGGCCCATAACAGAGTGGGTGAAGCTTCCGATGGGGTACTGTAAGGCGTTCTTTCTGCAAGTGAAACCAAACTTTGTCACCCACCTGAAACTTATGTGGAACCCAATGTTGATCATGGCGTTGCTTGTACTTGTCATTGGACTTCTGTAGGATATCCTAAACTTGTTGGTGGATGTGTTGGATCCTCTCAATGAACCAGGTGGCTTTGTCAGCCTCAGTTGGAGAAGGAGAGGATTCTGTCGAGGTGATCGCAAGGGGAAGTGCAACATCTATGGGACCCAATGGTTGGAATCCCAACCCCACCTGAAAGGAACTGTGGTCGGTTGAGCTATGCAGGGCTCGGTTGTAGCTATGTTAGACATAGGGAAGACTCCCATCCCATGTGCGAGGGTTCTTGGAATTATACATGCGCAGGATATGCACGATCATTCGATTTACGACCTCGGTTTGGCCATCTGTCTGGGGGTGGAAGGCCGTGGATTTGGTGAGCTTGGTGTCTAGCAGTGACCAAAGGCTTGACCAGAATGTGCTGAGAAATCGACTGTCCTAATCTGAGACAATGGTTTGTGGGATTCCAAAATGTACCCAGACTCGTTCAAAGAACTTGATCTTGGCAGTGGCTTCTGCTATGATGCTCTTCTTGCAAGAAACCAGAATCGTCATCTTAGAAAAGCGATCGACAACCACAAAAACACAGTCATTTCCCCACTTGGTGGATGGGAGGCCCAACATGTAGTCCATTGAAATGGATTCCCATGGTCTGTCAGGAGTAGGAAGAGGGGTGTACATGCCCTGTTTCTTAGTGGTTGGTTTGGAAATAGCACAGGTAGTGCAAGACCTGATATACTTTCTTACCTCATGTCAAAGTTTCGGCTAGTAGAAATGTTTTTGTAGCATTGCCACTGTCCTTTTTACGCCGAAGTGTCCTGCCACCCGGATGTAGTGGGCTTCCCAAATCATCTTCACTCGCTCACTTGAGGGAACACATATATGGCCCAGACGACACAACAACCCATCCTGAAGATGGAAATTATCGACAACTTCCTTTGCACCCAACATTTGGTAGGTGGTGGCGAAGTTCGGGTATGTCTCATAGAGTTGGGGCCATCCAAAGGTCTCATGGATGCAGAAGTCTAGCACTGTGGTGAGTGTCGCGACTGGTGGTCTGCTGGGGCAATCAGCAACGCTGTTGGTACTTCATGATTTATACTTGATGTTGATGTGGAATTGCTGCAAGTATGTGGACCACTTTTGATGGCAGTCATTCTGCAATTTTCCTTGTGTCTGCATGAACTGCAGTGGCTTATGATCAGTGTGGATGACTGTATCCCTCCCAAGAATGTAATGTCTCCACTGGCGGCAAGCTTGCACAATGGATTACAATTCTTTGTCGTAAGTAAGGTACTTACAGACAGCATCTGATAGTGTTTCACTATGATAGGCCACGGGGTGGCCATGCTGCGTGAGAATGGCACCCACAGCATAGTCAGAAGCATCAGTCTCAATCTCAAAGGGTTGTTGCATGTCTGGTAGTGAAAGTATTGTGGTTGAGCACAAGCACTGCTTCAAATCATTGAATGCTTATTGTTGGGGTTGGCCCCACACAAATTTAGCCTTACCACCACCCCTGGTTATTTGGCTGAGGGCCCATGCAATATGGGAGAATCCCAACACAAACTTGCGGTAGAAATTGGCAAGGCCCAAGAAGCTTCAAAGCTCAATGAGTGTGGCTGGAGTTGGCCAGTCACAGATGACTTGGATCTTGGTTGGATCCACATGTACGCCATGTTGATCAATGATGTAGCCTAGGTAATGGACCTTGTCCATGCCGAAGGAGAATTTTTCCAAGTTGGCGTATAGCTTGTGCTACCGCAGGGTGTGCATAACCTGTTGAATATGTTGCAAGTGTTCGACCCAAGTCTTGCTTTAAATGAGAATGTCATCAAGATACACCACTTCAAAAGTATTGGTGAATGGTCGTAGGATATCGTCCATCATTCTCATGAAAGTGGTTGGAGTGTTTTTCAGACCAAAGGGCATGACCAACCATTCAAAAAGGCCTTCATTTGACTTGAAGGTGGTCTTCCATACATCTGTATGTTCTATCGGAACCTGGTGGTAGCCAAACTTTATATCAATCTTACTGAAGTATTTGGCCCCCATAAGTTAATCAAGGAGGTCGTCGATTCGGGGAATCGGGTACTGGTTTCTGACTATGATTTTATTCAGAGCCCGATAATCAATGCAAAGTTGCTAGGTTCCATCTTTATTTTGTACCAGCACGATTGGGCTCCCGCAAGGTGATGAGATAAGACGGATGTGCCCCTTGTGGAGAAGTTCTTGGATCTGTCACTTGATCTCCTCTTTCTCTAACAGAGAGCGGCGATAGACTGGCCCATTGGGTAGCGGTGCGCCAGGGGTCAGATCGATGGGGTGCTTGACTTCGCAGTGCAGAGGTACCCCGGTAGGTGAGGAGAAGATATCCGAGTATTCTTCCATGACCTTATCTACTTGCTTCTGCTGTGTGGAGAGGTCGGATGTAGAGACCCTGGATGTGGTTGTGATTTTTCTCTCATTCTGGGAGTGAATCATGAAGAAGACAAACTTCCCCATTTGAGAGATGACCTTCCTGCATTTCTTAGTAGAGATTAAGGAAATAGCACTAGGTGGGACAGCCTCAGGTATTCTGTACAATTTCCTATTCAAAGTAATAATAACACTATGAGGCCTAGACTCATATACAGCATGATGTTTCCATAAATAAGGTTGGCCCAAAAGAACATCACAAACTTCGAGAGGAGCAACATCATAGAATACCTCATCTTTGAAGGGATTGATGTCGTACGACAGTCAACATTGTTGGCTGACACGAAGATCGCTTCCTTGGCGGAGCCATCCAATGGTGTAGGGTTGTGGGTACGGCGTTGTCGACAAGGCCAACCGCTTGATGACCTCTACTGAGATGAGGTTCTTCTGGCTACCACTATCAATGATGAAGTGCAGTGGGATGCCTTTTACCCACATTTGTGAATGAAAGAGGTGCTCCACTTCTTCTAGATCATCTGGTTCACCATGTTGGAGCTTGGTGGTAGCAACGGTGGCACTGGGTTCCACGTCAATGATCTGTCTTCCCCTTTCTAGTTCTAACTCAGAGTCAAAACTCGCATCTGACTTCGAGGCTTTCAATTCGGCCACCAGCATCTGCTTTGAGCGGCAGTCAGCAGTGTTATGCCAAGGGCCCTTATGGAAGTCGCACCACTTCCTAGTATCTTTCTTTGTCTTTTCGGTGTCCTTCTTTGCTTGTGGCTTGGACTGGTTGTCCTGATACTATCCATATTTTCTCTATCCTTTGTTCTGTGGGTTGGGGCCACCCTTTCCTGGCTATTGTTCTGAGGGGTTCCCGGACCCAAATTATCGTGTCTTTTGTTTGAGCTTCTGCTCGATTTTGATGGCATATCGATAGGCCATGCCCAAGGATGAGATGTCCAGAAATTTCATTTCGGTATGGATGTATCTATGAAGAGAACTGCGATACTTGAGCACAGGATGTCTCTCTGAATCTATGATACCCATCTTGGTGCGCAAGGTATGGAAGATATTTGTGAAATATGGCACTGCTTGGTCTCTTTCTTGCCACAGTGTGGTCCATTTGGTATACAAGTCATCATAACTTCCGACAAGGTAGTATTGTTCCTTAATAGCATCCCTGAAGGATTCCTAGGTGGTCATGACTGTAAATAATGAGGGTTCCTATGTTTCCTTTTGCTCACAGAAATTTTTCCACCAATCTTTAACATGGGGAACGGATTTGAGGAGCGCAAAAATAATCTTTTCTCTATTTCAAAATTTATGGACAAAGAAATAGCCTTCTAGTAGATTCAACCACTTGTATATAGCATCTACGTCTATCTGACCTTCAAATATAGGAATATCGAAGTTTATTTGTAACTTGAAGGGAGTGGTGCCTCCGCTCGAAGAAGATGCACCGCCTGTTGGTAGTCGTCGAAGGATTTGCGCGAAATTATCCATCATCTCATTCCTCTATTGTGTGAGGGCTTCCGCAATCAATAGTTTGAAAGGATCTCCTATCTCATCATCTTTATTTTCTCCTTCCATGAAAGGTCACTTGGGTGTGCGAGAGCTTTTGTCCTCAAGAGAAACAAGCTCGAGACCCAAATCTTTGTACTCCGACCTCGTTGGGGACATGCATTAAGACGACAAGGAGCAAACCACTCTGATACCACTGATCTGGATTTTATGAGAAGAACAAAATGACTACAGATTATTACCAGATTCTTAACATAGAATAACAGAGATACAGTAAAACTGGTTTTCTATTCAATAAGGAAATAAGCTAAAATTGTAAAATGCAGCGGAAAACAAGCTTGTTGGAATGGTAGTGGCTTATCTCTGAGAAGAGATAAGACGGTTGCACGCATTCGCAAGAAGATGATTACAATGAGGCTCTCAAGGCCTTTTTACAGTAAAGAGGAGTTTCAAAAACCCTAAACATTCAAAAACCTAACCCTAGGAGATGAAGCGCCAAAAGTCATGTGGGCACCGTTTGGGTAAGTCAGTACATCAACTTCCCAGGGTCGTAACTTTTGCATACGATCCCCGTTTTAGGCGTATGATAGCCCATTGGAAAGATCTATCCGAGGACTACAACAGTTGCTCAAAATTTCATGATGAAATTTTTCAACCGCAACATACCCCAAAAAACGTTGTTTAGGGCCTCAAAACGGCTTCGGAAGTTCAGGACCCGAAAAACTACTAAAAATAGTAAATTATCAAAATTGCTAGAAATTTGTTTTGAGCCAGCTGGAAAAGGTGGGTGGCCACTGATATCCACCTGGATCACCCAGGAAGAGTTCCCTAAGAATGGGATCTTGTTCCAAAATGGAACCTTGGTATTGTGGACCCTTNAACATACCCCAAAAAACGTTGTTTAGGGCCTCAAAACAGCTTCGGAAGTTCAGGACCCGAAAAACTACTAAAAATAGTAAATTATCAAAATTGCTAGAAATTTGTTTTGAGCCAGCTGGAAAAGGTGGGTGGCCACTGATATCCACCTGGATCACCCAGGAAGAGTTCCCTAAGAATGGGATCTTGTGCCAAAATGGAACCTTGGTATTGTGGACCCTTTGAAGTATTAAATAGACTGGGACCTGTATCTTATAGGCTAGCATTCCCTCCCACAATAAAGGCACATAATGTTTTCCATGTTTCATTATTGAAAAAATATGTACATGATTCTAATCATATAATTGACTAGTCTGTGATCCAAGTGGAGTTGGAGGGATAATTCATGCCAGGACCTCAATGCATACTAGACAGGAAGGAAACCTCACTCGGGAAACGAACCATTGCACAAGTCAAGGTGCATTTGAAACACTTTGGCCTAGATGAGACTACATGGGAAATGGAGGAAGCCATGAGACATGCATATCCATTTTTGTTTACTTCTGTATATACAGAGCACGTTGATAGATAGAACATCGAGGATGATGTTCCTTTAAGGAGGAGGGAATTGTAACACCCTTGTTTCCCCCAGTTTGTAAATATAATTATATGGGCCAAGAGACTATGGAAAACTCAATATGTGTGAATGTTTGATTTGATGGACCTTTGTATAAAAGGTCAATGAATGTAAATTATGTTATTTACTAGAAAATGGGTAAGTGTTACATGACTACTAGAAGGAGGGGTGTGCTAAGAGATACCACGAATGTTATGAAATATATGGTGAAGGGAAACAGGAATGGTTGTGTTAACCTCCACCAAACCATTACCTTACTGGATTTAATTGCTCAGGACCAGAATAGTTCTCTGACCCAGGAATGAATTACAGTGGGGCTGGTAGGTCGGAAGACCTCCTCAAGAGTTAATGAGGGGATGGGGTAGAGCACCCATCTGTAAGGATTTTAGACCTGACCACGGACTAGAAATCTGAGCCACACGCAATCTTGTTGAGGAAGGTAATAAATGAAGGTGTGGTGGGAAGAGGAAGACCTGTGAAAGAGTGCAAAGACAAGAGGCTAAGCTCTCGGGTTCAAGCAATAACTAAGAAATGAGTGTTTTCTAGTCGCAAGAAATGGCTAGCAGGGTTATGAGACAAGATGATAAACAAGGTTTCTAATTGACTGAGGAAGTACTCAGGCGGTCCTCCTTACTTGGTATAGTGAAAACCATTGCCAAGATCATGTGGGAGAAGGAGAGTAACCACTATCCCTACTGTCGTTGAGCCATAATAAAGGATTATATCTCAAAGAATCATCGTCTATCTCGGGGGTGGATAGTGGTAAATCGATTAGGAATGACTAAGCCTATGGTTGGGTGAAAACTGTAAATTCTAACCTTGTACAATATCTACTGCAAACTGATATTTAGAAAGGAACAGAAAAGATACAATGGCAAATACAAACATTACACAGAGATTTTTCACCTGGAAACCCAAACCGGGAAAACCAGCATATATTATATTGATACATTGCTTTACACTGTTTACAATACAATATACATATAGGAGCCAGCGGCATCCAAAACCCTAACCCAATGACCTGGATTAG
>JASDQU010736357.1:55794-76775 GCA_032191745.1 Picea mariana | reverse complement strand
AGAAACCGGCGAAAATATGTCGGCCCAAAAAAAAAATTTCAGGGGCGCTGCCCCTGCACCCCCCCTCTTACCCCCCTGCGCGCCCAACGCAGGCACTCAGACACTACTACTCGTGCAAAGAATATAACACATACCCAACAAAAACTGCAGAAGGAAAAATCACAGGAATTGAACTTCACCGAGATATCATAACAGCGACATATGGCACTTCATCGTGGTGAAGCAATCTAGTCGTTGGACCGATATACCCGTTCGACTTTCGCCCTGAATGGATAGAAAAGCATTAAAGGATCACCACCAGACCGTTGGACCTCACCATAATGGAAAAATCTATGGTAATGGAAGCTTCATACCCGTTGCAAGCAGACCGTTGATGAACTTCCTATTTAGCTCATCACGTCATGCCCGAAGAAAACTTTTTCCAACTGAAAATTTGAATCCCGCAGAACTAGTGATTGTATACAGTGATCATTGCAAGCAAATTGTTCATCCTAGTGCAGTATCTGATATCATCGTGCCCCAATTATATTTTCCGCGTGCGTATGTCTGACGAGCTCACCGCAGTTGAGGAATTTGTCACATAGGTCCTTCTAAATTTAATGACTGAGAGAGTCATGTCAGAAAGAGGAATTTCCACCGAAGTCCAAGCATCATCGACGAGAGGAGTGCAAGCCTCCCCTTCGACTGCTCGAGAAAGAACATCTTGAGACGGCGCAGAAAGGAGAAATAAGCATAAAGATGACATAGCCAACATGAAGTTAGTACCATCCATCCTACCATCTTACATACCCCCTCTGAGCGGTACGATTAAAAGGGACAGTGTCCCTAGAGACTTTGAATACACCCTATTTACTACATATCTACCAAAAGGAGTATGCACCTACCACGTAGATCAAGACAAGGTTACAGCGTTCAAGTTTTGTGAATTCAACCTGGGGGACCATAAGGTTTACAGCATGCTCACCCCGTATAATTACTTGAAAATAACTAAGAGAAAGAATTCAAATATCATACCTTAGCAATGGATGATGAACCTCATGAAGTCTACTTTGCTCAATGTTATGAAAATACCACA
Organism: Picea mariana; assembly: GCA_032191745.1. NCBI lineage: Eukaryota > Viridiplantae > Streptophyta > Pinopsida > Pinales > Pinaceae > Picea > Picea mariana. Next base: position 75,700 of record JASDQU010736357.1, on the reverse strand, counting down.
CTTCGGCAGACACCAGGAGGTGAATGCTTGTGTAAAATTGTTGCTAGCAAGTTACCACAGAGGATACCTGTGGTTAAAATGTCGCATAAATGTTGATCTGGCACTGATCAATAGGATCATCAGGCTTGGCATGCAGGGCCCTGATCCCCCAGGATTACTACCCTGGAAAGACCGTTGACCGCGCTCTTTCACAGAAGATTAAAGAATCTTATGGCAATGAGGAGAAGGGTGTGCGAGGCTACAAGGTAGCCTCTATCGAAAGTGGCATAGTGCGCCTCACATGTCAATTGATCGCAGGAACGATGGTACGTAAGAATCGACCTACACAACTATCAGGCTTCATAGTTGACCTCGTAGGAAAATGTGCATAGGGACTACAGATGAACCGGGCGAAGTACCTGGTAAATCAGCTAGAGATTGACTATAGAGAAGCCTAGGATCAGGGGCATGAATTCCATTTAAGCTGGCTTCTGATATTAATCATTTTTTTTGCATGGGAGCCACTAGCCGCGAAGTTCAGTACATTATGGTACTCGACCGACATGAACAAGCAATGGCAATCGAATGTCATTTTCCACATGTAATATAACCAATTGAAAGCAGCCATAGGGGGTGAACCTTGCATAACCCCAAACACTTTACAAAGGTTCCGACCTCTGATAAAGTTTAGCACAGACTGCCACTTTATATACCTAACTCCACGCGCCAATGAGCACCAAGAACAGCTTCAGTCCTATTATAAGCTGACAGAAGAAGACCTAGAAGAGATCACCAACGAATGGTCAGTGGACCTCCTTGTTGCAGCAGATCCAGCGGACATTTCAGACGTCAACATCCCAAAAGCTGCACAAGACACACCTGGGCCCAGTAAGACAAGGAAGACAAAGAATCCCGAAGAGGTTCAAGATGTAGATAGCAAATCTATAACGATGGATTCCATCACACCAGATCAAGGAGGTAATGGCGAAGACCTAGAGGAAGTCGAACAGAGACCAGAAGATGAAGTCGAAGTTATAAAGAAGAGAAAAGGGTCACCTCCGAAGTCTCCCTCCCGGAAGAAATAAATATCAACCGTAACTAAGATGCAGACCACACTCACTCCGGATGACTTCAGTTTCCTCCTCGCAACTATGAATGAATCCATAGAAGAGATAACAGAAAAGCAGGAAGCGAAGCAGGAGCAGATATATAACAGGATTGAAATTGGGCTCCAAGAAGTGCAACAGGCACTCCAGTGTAGCCGCGCAATCTCTACTATGCCTCTGCCAGAAGAAACAACAGAAGTGGGAGAAAAATCAGTTCAACTCCACAAGATTGTTGATACAGTCGAAGTACGCCTTTGACACGCACAGGAATAAAAAGCATGGGTTACTCGAGCCTTAAAGAAAGTACAAGAGGAAATCATAGAACAACATCAAGCCACGCAAAAAGAGAAGGATGCTCTCCAAGAAAAATTTGAAGAAGATAGAGCAAAGATCCAAAAGGAGAAATAGAAACTGCTCACGAAGCAGATCAGGATGGAAGAAGCAGTTAACCGAGCATTTCGCTCTGTCACTGGCTTAGAACAAAAGAGAGAAGAACCCTTTGAACGTCAAGTGATGAAGCTTGCTGAAGTTATTCAGCAGCTTCAGCAAAGGGTCATGGAATTAGAGCTTCAAACTATACCAAGTACCCCACAAGAAGTGAGTGACCAGCGAGAATTGAATTCTCATAGTGCAGTCGAGAGGATTAAAACACTTTCTGCAGAATGCAAACAGTTAAGTAGTAGAAGTGCGTAGATATATGAACAATTATCTGAAGACCCAAAGTTGAAAAAATTGGAGTCCCAACTCTAGGAAGCAAAGCAGCATGCAGATACAGTACAGGTGCAACTCAAGCTCCTATCACCCATCGAGAGGATGAAGAGATCCCAGGAACAGCGCACCACCCAACAACTCATTCTTACCACGCAAAACAGAGTGATGGAAGTCACCCAGAAACTCCATCTGAGCCAGGAGGCGGCCTATCTACTGTTTGAATAAATTGAAGGCCAAGGAATAGTACTAGAACAAGTAGTTGTTACAGTCGAGCAGCAACTAGAAGGACCTATCAACGAAGCGGTTATTCAGAAATTCGTTGAGCAAGAAGTAGTAGCACAGAGACAAGTCGAAGCAGCTTGAGCCAAGCTCAAGACCTTTGAGGAAAAGTTACCCAGACCTAAGTGACTCAGGACGAGTCACAGGTGAGTGTTGGGGGCATGTTGGCCCTTGACCAGGTTTTGAGGAACACTTGGTCATATTTGACCATTTTTGGGACTTCGATAGCCTTTCAAAGATGGAGCGCAAGGCGAAGCGAAGATTGTGGAAGCTAGACCCCCTTTTTGGGTCCTTTTTGGGTTTTGGGGGATAATGTAATGGGACCAAGATGTTGGCCCATGGATTTACCCATGTTTAGGCCCCTTTTTGTAATGTATAAGTAGAAGTCTAGGCTATGTAAGAAGGGACCTTCTTAAGGACACTTGAGAAGTAGCTTAGTGCTAAGAGATGATCTGTGTGATATACTTGCAGAGCTGAGTGCAAGTATTGTAAGTGTTGAGTGCACGGATTATAAGAAGGTTTTATGCTTAGAGCTACTCGAGGAAGGAGGATCTAGCAAGCTGCGCAAATCTCTTGTTCTGCATGGAGTAGGTTTTGAGGCTCTATGCCTGTAACCGATTGGCCAGCAATAATAGAGAAGAAGAGTTGGTGGACGTAGCCCCAGGGTGGGGATGAAACACGTAAATCTGTGTGTCATGCTTTGTGTTGTTACTTACATGTGTTTTCCCTCTCTTGCTAAGTGTTATGACATGTTTAGATAGATTTACTTATGCTTTGTGCTTATTAGATGTGTATAGATGATAGATTTGATGTGTATGAAGTTGCTAAGTGCTTGGTCTACCAGATCTGGTCTGTTGTATGCTGCTAAGTGTTTAATCATCTTAGATATAAGTATATACTACAATGCTCTATGTTATCTGCGGAGTGATATAAGGGTTAATTCTAGGTGAAATATTGATGCTAAGTGCTTTGTTAAGTGTGTAATCATAGATCTGGATCCCAGCTAATGTTGGAGACACCTGAGTCTTGCAATCACCCCTGCCTCTACCTCGGGTGAGACTTCTTCTGGTTTGCAAGTGTTTCCGAAAGGGCCGGTAGTTAGGTTTTTTTGGGTGCATTGTTGTAGCGTTGAACCCTAGGTCTGCCCCTGTGCCAACAGTTGGAACCATGTGGCAAGCTTATGGGACTTCAAAAGTTTAGGACTTTGGGAGGTCTCGTGCGTAGATAGAAAGGATATGAATCAGTGCCGAACTCTGAATTCCTCACTATCATGTGTGTCAGATGAGGGTTAAGCCAGTCATTGGATTGGTTAATGGATGGACCTTCCCTACGGAAGGTAGGAACCAAGAGATGATACTAACAAGATGAAGCCACAGGGGCGTCATGTGGCCATCAACCAATGAACACCCGAAGAACTTCAAGAAGTCGTAAGATATAAACCAAGGGTCGTTTTAGAACCTGGTAGCAGCCGTTAGAAAGCTACAGGCAAGTAGAAGAGAATGAATCATCTCGGAGATATTATTCGAGATGAGTTAGTTAAGGAAAAATGAATTCATGATGCCCCACAAGTATTAAGGAGTCGGGTGTGTTACAGTTTATATTGATTCTCTTCCAATTGTAAGGCTTCTTGCAAAGCCTTGGCCTGAGTCTAAAACTTTTGTTTCCTCGATGGGTATTTAAAATGTGGAAATAATGAGTTTATGAATACTTTCTTGTGTTGCATATTTTTTATGGGATATTTCAACTTACCTTTCAATTGCTTGAACTTTTGGTCGATTTTCCAAACCGAATATTTTGTCTTATGTTTGATTTCTATCATCTCATTCATATATTGATCTTCTAAACTTGGTCATTGGAACTCATTGATTAGTTCCTTCTTTACATATATGACGGTTGTAGGTGTTCCTTGTGGACTATTTGTTAGGCTCATAAACCAATCCAATGTGCAGTTTCTCAATATAATTGCGAGCTAAGCCACTTTTTTGTCTTCATCCATGAATTTTTTATCTTCCCAAATATTTTCACAAATAAAATGTGTTTCATTAGGTCCTCCGACCCTTCTCCATGAAATTCTGGTAACTGAATGGTTGAATCTGCTCCTACCATTGTAAAATTTGTGGTACTACCTCCGCATGGTGTAGATAAATGACTACTACTACATTAACTTGTACTTCCACTTGAATTTCCACCCGGGGCTCATGTCTTAAGGGGTTGACGATGAAACTAATCATCCACCGAAGGGAGTGTGGGCCTTGAGAACAACATCAACATGGGATCACTTATCAAGACAATGGAAGTGTGACACCTACACCTAGGGAATCAAAAACACTATATGGTGTAGCAACTACTATTATGAAAACCCGTTGGGTTGAATTAATTAGTAGTGGGGGATATCAACATAACATTTACTTGTCAAAGTATACATTTATTTTGTTTGTGTCATTAATTCAAGATTAAAGGGGGGTAATACAATTGAGACTTTATAGTGGAGTTTTACCCTTAGCAGTTTTCTCCATTAGACATGTGGTGTCGTTTTCTTTATTTAATCTTTGTATCGTGTTTATGTTTTGAATTATCATGCTTTCTTATAATGTCCATTACATGTTATATAAAATATACATGGTACCAAATCTTTATGGTTGCATATGGATTAAAACAGATATCTTGTGATTTTTGTGAGCTTTAGTGAAGGCTATGAGAAGTATGGAGATAATCCCATGAGATTAGTTGGGTGATCTTGCACATTGCGGAGAACATCTCGACTTCTTGGCGGTGGTTTTTTAGTTTATTGGCACAAGATTTTTCACAATGTTAGCTCCATTGTAAATCTTCCATATGTTTTTATTGTGGTGTATTCATTGTTGTGGCTTGCACACAACATCAAGCGACCTTTGGATCAATCCTCCCACTCATTGCACTATAGATATATGCTTCCATGGATTCTTTTTGGAAGTGTGAAACCTACTTATAAGTTGTGGTTTTCCACTCTATCTTCACTTATCCTTATATTGTGCATGGAGATATTTTCATCTTGCTAAGAACTCAACCTACTCTCTTTTTGTGGAGTGACCTTCCAGTTGTTGTTCAAGATTTAATTTGGAATACGTTTTCAAATATTTGAAATGTGAATGACCACAGACACCACCTACATTCTCTCCTAATACATCAAATATTTTCAAAGTGTTGCAGAGATCCATGATCCCTAATGAGTTCATGTTTTCAACGGCGATGCTTGGCTCCTTGTTTGTTGAAAATGTTATAGGATGTATGCTCCATTTGTGTGTTTTTTAAAGAATGGATCTTTTTCTCACTTATTTTTTGGTGGATAGGTGATCATTGTTTCCTTTTCAATTTTATAAACTCACATCCGTTGGAATGTGCCAAAAGGCCATAGTGTTTGAACTTTACTCTAATACCATTATATAACATATACCCAAATCCATCTCCTTTGAGGATCGATGGAAAACCACAACAAATGCGTTGCTCACATGGACTTGAAAATTAGTAAGAACATAATCATGTTATATATTCCCTAATTTAAATGTGTCTACCATCACAAAATTCCCTTAATGAAATGCATAAACTAGAAATTATTAAGAAAATGAACCAATACGTATCTTCAAGTAATAGACAAACATTCACATGAGAATTTGTACACCATGTATAAAAGTGGGAGAACTTGAATACCAAGAAGAAACCCACTTTCAAATGTTAATTGCATTTTAATTCCATAATACAAAACTACAATCTCATGTGATCAACCATCAGATTGTGGAACCCATCACGTGGCACTACAACACTATAGAGCTCAGCCAACATGAAACAACCACTATTATCTCCAATATCTCCAGTGTTTGTACCACTATTTAAAAAAAATCCCTTGTAGACACTCTCTAACATAATAAAAGGCATACGCTTCTCCTACAATCCCTCAAGAATCATTTCCTAGTCATGGCAAGGATATTATTGGACACGATAGAACTGGTAGATTGAGTAGTTGTGCAATTATCAGGATTTTCCCTACAAAGGCTATTAATTAGCAAGTCCACCAAAGTGTGTCTCTATAATAGTAAAACTCAATTAGGTTATAGGTTCATATGGAAATGGTCATTTATAGGGTAGCATACTTGTATTGGTATAGCAACCATGTCTAAGGTATGAGCTCTCATGGTTGCATAATTTCAACATAGCCCTCATAGGTTATCATGACCTTCACATAACGTTTCCACATAATTTCCCCACACAATCTTCACATAGTTCTCAGCCCTTCTCTCTATTTATCTTTATTTTCCCTAAGGTGAGAACACTCTTCTCTTTTTAGAGGAAAATGATGAGTAGAATATGAAAATGGGAGACTATTCAAGTTGAGAAAAATACAATAACTAAAGGAATCATGTTCGGGTAGTGAAAATGTACCCTCCACACATAAAGACGAATGGAGGAATATTATGAGTGATCTACTAAGTCAACAATCATTAGAGACTATCTCATGGATTCCTTTCACATAAAGACAAGTGGAATAGATATGTGCCTACCAATCATAATTGGTTGAAAAAAAGTCCCACCCCATATTAGTGGTGACATGAAAAAGCTCCACTTACTAGTGAACAATAAAGATACACCCCCTATTTCCTTTCATCTAGAAAAAATTTACCATACAAATTATTTACATCAAAGTATTTACAACAATGTTATAAACTCAATGCACCACTTGACCAATGACCATACAATTTATTGACATAATTGATCCAATGTATTTCAAGGGTCAAACTGGCAAGGAAATAGCTTTTCTTTTATAGGGAAGGATTAACACTTTATTGAAGACTAAAGCAAGTAGGTTGTTTCTTATTATTGAGAGGCAACCTACCTTAAAAATTGATCATGTGAAAATGTGCACAAAGTAGAGGCCTTATCAACAATGAGGCTATTTTTGTTTTTGAGAGGAAGCTTACCTTAAAATTGAGCACATGTGACAACATGCACTTGAAAACTGGAGGCCTTACCAATCATGAGCTCAATTTTGTTTGTGTCTCCCTTATTGAAGACCGTGTTTCAAGACGATGTGGAAGAAGATTCCACAATCTTAAAATAAATACACACATTAACAAAATAATTGAGAAATTGGTCTGGATCTATAGAGTAGAAACTTGATGATTTTAGGGTCCTCTATTTTTATCCCCATTGACTCTTTGATCATCAGAGTCTTTTTATAATGGATGATTGAGTAAAAGAATATGAAATATATGGATCTTTTGATTTGTCTTGGCTAATGTAGACCCATTTTCTTCTCATGTCTCCTTTTTCTTCCAAATCTTTCATCGAAAACAACAATTATCATCATCATACCCAATGACTTGGACTTTACAAAATTAGATAGGATCATAAGGAGGAATGTTGCTTATAGTATTAGTACGGAATTGTTGATGATCATATTGTTTAATATCTCAACAACAACATCACAACGATAATAGAAATAAAATTTAAAACAAAAAAACGGTGTTTTTAAAAAGGTGGTACTCCTTTGTTATTGCTTAAAATAAATTATGAAAATACAGTTTAAAAATAAAAGTATATTCACAAAGAAAGGTTCCTGAGAGAAGGATAGGAACTTATTTAAAACTAAAATATGATATCTTATAATATTATACAGAAATAGAGAAAACGTCATATAAAATTAACACATTCCTCACATCCATCATAATATAAGCAAGATTTGGTCACATTCATAAGACAGAAAGATACCAGTGCACAATGTCGAGAAATTTAAATGAGTATCACGTTTAAAACCGAAAGAGAATATGATAGGCATACTCCAAGAATCTCATACTTAGAAATTCAAAAGTTTGAGAAATCATTAAAGGTGTGCCTTGAAATAGTTATCTGGGGAGTTCAAAAAATAATTGTTTATTTTACAATGAAAAGTAAAATTGAAATGAAAGTGTTCATCTAAACGGACCTGGATGGAGCTCTCGTATACCTTTAAATGATATACCTAGACCTGGAAGAAAAGAAAATGATCAAAAATCAATTATGAATTCTCAAAGAATGAAAAGACACAACAGGATGATTTCTAAGCGAGAAGTATAGAAGATGGGAAATTATAAAAAATGACCACTTAACTTACTATGATGGAATCGCTCTCCTTCAGTTTCTTGTTGGTGTGTCTTTTATACTTTCCTTCATTGGAACTACCTAACCGGTTGCAACTACTTCTTTTTTATCAGATTTAGTTATTTTAATTAAGGCTTTCTTTAACCAAATTTCGATATATTCTCTCATTGGTGCCATGGTTATTTCTTGCCTTACTTAATATCAAATAATGAATTTTCCAGATCTGTAAAATCCATGGAGAGTTGATGAAGAGTATCCTCAATGTGATCATTTTTATTTACATAATGGACCAACTAAATCTCTACCTCTGTCTCTGAATATTCGATCAGGTTGTTGAACTTTTATGTTGATGTAATTTTTAATGAGTCCAACTTTTCCTACATTTGTTCATTTGAAAAGAGTATTGAATTCATAATCAAGTGAGGGTCTTCCACATATTCAGTCGACCTAACTAGTTTTAATTCAATCAACTTCAAATATAATTCTTCTCTCTTTACACTTCTGACATCACACTCAACTAGTGTTTCTTTAAACTCTTTATCTCTTTAACCAACATGCCTTCAATTTTTTTATATGGATTGTCAAAGGAAAATTCTCTTCCTTTCTCCAGAACTCACTAAGACCTTACACCTTTGCAACAAAAGTAGAAATGGCCTCTTTGTAAAATTCTTCATCATTTTCAAGGTCTACTTGAAGATATTTCCTGAAATTTCTCATTCTTGAGCCTAAAGAGACAAGGCTTGTTGCCAACTCCCATGTTTTGAGAATCGGGGACATTCTCTTTTGGATATTTTCATCGACATATCTCCTAATAGTAGCAAGAAAACTTGATGTTCCTTTTAATATTGATCTTGATTCTGGTCTTCCTTCTAGACTTCTCAAAGGTTTTATGGTGGCAATAGGATAGTAAAATGTGGTGGAGGCATCAGAGCATTTTCCAATTCTCTAACTCTATCTTTTAAAATAGAATTTGTGTTCTTTGTATCTCCAATTGGAATTTTTAAAGATTCTCTTGTAACCTCATGGAACTCTATGACCTTGGAAGGTGGAACCCCATGAAAGTCGAAATATGAATTCCATTTTTCTTTAATTTTCTTATTTTTGTGTTGATCTTCTCAATAACTAACTTTATTGAATTTATTTGTTGAATGTGGTATGATGCAGGGTCAGAGACTCTTCTTCAAATATGATCGTCTCTTGAGTGGTCAATTCTCTTGCAATCATTATGCTTTCTTGTAAGCTCTGTTCTTCCCCTGCAAATTCTATTTCTTCAATATTTACATTGAGTTCCATGTCTTCCAGGATAATTTCATCTCTAGGTATGTCTTCACTTTCTCCCTCTTTATTTGTGCCTATTTTCCTCTTGTTGAAAATTGGGAGTTTGTGGGGATTTTCTAGATTTCTCTTAGGAGGGTTATGTTCTTGTTTGTCATCAGAATTATCCATCGAAGACTTTCTTTGTTCATGAACTGAGTTTTGAGGTTTTACTTTTGGTAGGTTGTTTTTCTGAGAAACATTTGGGGACCGTGAACTTCTCTCATTTACAACTCTTCCTCGTTGTTTGTACTAATGATTATCTCAATATCTTCCTGCAATTTATACAGAGGTAACCCTTGAGGGTTTTGACTGTCACCACCTTCTTCTCCCAATAAGAATGTTTTGGAATAGGACACGTTATAACCAATATATGTCATGTGTGTCATAAAGAATTGCCTAGGGTTGAAACCCTTGATTTCATTTGCTTTATTGAGGTTGAATAGATCAAACTGAGTAGAGATTTCATTGAGATGTGTAATGTTTTTTACAGCTATCTCTCCAATTTTCCACGGTAGTGGGATGAACTGTCTTTTCCTTTTCTCGTTAAAGAAATGAGCCCAATATTTATACTACTTACATATCTCAACTACAAATATTTTATTAGAAACATAATATGGTAGATATGAAGGTTTTTCACGTGAACAGTAGAGTCTGATAACACTAAAATTCTCCATGGTTTCAAAAATTTTGTTCTTGTCTAAGAAGGATGTTGCTTCCAGGGATAATCTAGATGTACTTGGTCCATGAATTAGGCTTCTAAAAGAATAAATGAATGCATTGTTCACTTCATAGAATTGGTATGTGGCCTTCTGTTTCCAAAGTGCGGGGTACCACATTTGCATAGGGTCAAATTTATAATTGACCTTTTTAGTCAAGGGAAGGCCATTGAAGACATGACAATATGTCACACAAAAAATCAATATGAGGACATATAAAACTTTTTATTCTTCCTGAAATTTCCCAATTGAAAAGATAACTCACTGCAAATAATCTGCCAGTCAAAGACTGTGTTTTCATGGATTGAAAAGTATAGTATATACAGAGCGATCTTAGGAACAGTAGTCATAGATTCTTGTCCATTAATCCTAGTGAATAACCATGTCATTTCTCAGTATGGATTTTTTAATGAACTCACCTAAATGTTTAAGAGGTCCTCTAGAAAAATTATTGGGTCTTCGAGGTAGTCATGTAGAAGCTCAAATCCTACTTTCTTCGTCTTCAAGAAGTCGCCAGCTTCGGCACTCTTAAAAATAATCATTGACTCACAAAGCCTAAACATCCTTTTAAAAGTCGAGGGAGCTAAAGAGATGGGTGATTCTCCCTGTAACTGAATAATCTTTTATTCCTTTTCAAACGTGTCTATACACTAGGAAATGAATTCCTTGAAATCTTAAACTTCTGGAACAAAACCTATCAATGCAATTCTTGATGTCCAAATCCTATTCAAACTCTTTTTTGGAGGTGGTAATGTAGAGTAGTGCTTGTATGCCTGCAACTGCTGAAATCTTTGGTCTTCTCATCCCAAGAGGTTGATAGTATCTCCATAGAATTGTTCCCTTCTTCGAGTTGTCATACTTAACCAAGGTGATGGACTAATGAATAACTCTTTTCAAAATGATATTATTGAAATACACATGTTTATCTTAAAACGTTCTGGGGCTCTTAAATCAAGGATTTTTAATGATAATTAGTGTTAAAATTTATGGAAGTTGTCTCAAGAAACTCGTCATTAATAACAGTATTAACACTTCTACGAGTGGTAGTCATTTCTGGAAAGTATAATTTAATGCACGTTGGGAAATGTGACAAGACAAGACGTAAAGTGTAGCGGGGTGGTGGACGATCAGGCGAGCGGAAAAGCAGAACAGCGGACAATAGGGGTAAGCAGGGATCGAGACAGTGAAATTGAGAGATTGTGGGGTAAGGGAAAAGCGAGGTAAGGGAACGGCGGGGTAAGGGGAGGATCGAGAGAGGGGAATAGTGGGAGAATGGGGAATCGGGACAATTGGGGTAGTACCCCACACCTGCGGCCAAACATCCGCTTTCCAAAAATTTCTAAGTGTAGGTGCAGTGTGCAGGTTAGGAAGTTAAGCATTGTGTGGGCTGTGGAAGTTGGGAATGGCTAGGTAAATACATTAGGGACCCACAATGATCAAAAATTTTATAAGTATGGGGGAAGAAATCAAAATAATATACAAGAAGAATCACACGAGATTTATCAATTTTGTGGGTCAACATGCATGAAGAGGAATTTTTATGAGATTTAATAGCATGAGACTTCTTTACCCCTTTTGTATTTATTTTATGATGAAATGTCAACGATTGAATCCCCTGTGAGACTCTTGTTACAAATGACCAAACATGGTGGCTTTGCTTTAGGAAGAGAAAATGGAATTAGGTTGGCTTGCATCTTAAGAGATTATGTGGCTAGGATATTGTCGATTACATCCTCATATGATATGGAATATCCCTTTGGCTCTCTTGATTCATTTGGATTGCAAGTGTTGACAAAGAAATTATATAATTGGCATGCTCAAAGGGAAGGTAGATGCATGGACAACTTCCCTTCATCTTTGATCAAAGTCACAAAGACCCATCAGGGTCTTGACTATGGGATAGTAGGTTATCAATGTTGTTTTCATATGGCTTGGCAAGATCGAAGCACTACACAAACATGTCCACTAATTGCTAGAATACATAATCCCTTAATCAATGATAAAACCATTTGAGTGTCATGTTAGTCAAAGTGCAAGAAAATAATTTAACGATGACATCATACTAGGTTATAAACTTAACACATACTAATTCAAAGGCATCGACGTGATAAGAAACATCCTCATTCTCCCTACCATGAAAAGTAGGCAATTTTGGTGCATGAAATGGAAGGGCACCGATGCTTTGAAAACATGAGGGACTAGAGGATTTTTAGGATATTCATTATAAGTATGAACCCAACAAAAATTCACTAATTATTGGTATTTGAAGTACCACACATTTAAAGCAAGTTCCCAAATATTGATTGGTGGAGGACAAATGAGAGGCTACTATTGCATACCAATAGAAAGTGTATACACCCTATGCTTGTCCGAGGCCCTAAACATAGGGGATTATGTCTTGAGGGGTTGATGATGAACTAATCATCCACCCAAGGGAGGGTGATCCTTGAGATCAACATCAACATGGGATCACTCCTCAAAGCAATGGAAGTGACACACATGTACAACTAGAGAATGAAGAACACTAGATGATGGAGCAATGACTATTATGAAAGCCCATTGGATTTGGTTAATTATTAGGGGGACGTTGACATAATATTTATTTGGTCAAAGACCACATTTATTTTGTTCATATCATTAATTCAAGCTTAAAGGGCGTAATACAATTGAGACTTCACAGTGGAGTTTTACCCTTAGGGGTTTTCTTTATTATACATGTGGTGGCACTTTCTTTATTTTATTCTAGAAAACGACCATATAAAGAAACCAAGATTACTCGAAAGAGTTCTTCGTATTGTATATCATAATGAGAAAGTGAAAAATTTCTTATACATGATTACAAGCAAGTCGATTCAATCCACTTTATGAATGTGGGATAGACCGATAAACACAATAAAATGAAATAAGACATAAAATCATAAAATAAACTAAAGTCAAATTGACTTTATTAATACCTAAGTCCAACATCTAATTGACCATTATAAGCTAATATTTACTTTAACACCCTCCCTTAATGGTCAATCTACTAACTACACCAATTTTATCTCATGATTTCCATATTTTTTAGGACCCAAAGACTTGGTAAGAATGTCTGCAATTTGGTCCTCTATGGGATAGTACTGCAACTCAATAGATCCATCCTCTACAAGTTGTCTGATGAAGTGGGAATGCACATCAACATGTTTGGTATGCTTCTGGAATACTATATTCTTGGAAAGTTTGATCACGCCTTGATTGTCACATAATAGGGGTGTTGGCTATGTTTTCTACATCTACATATTTGAAAGCATCCTCCTGAGTCAAACTACCTCACATGCTCCTTTCGTTGCTCCTCAATATTTTGCATATGTCAATGAAAGGGATATTGCATGTTTCTTCTTGCTAATCCATGTGACTGCACCTGTGCCAAGGCTAAAAACATAGCCAGAAGTGGATTTTCTATCATTGATAGAACCTGCCCAATCTAAAGCTGTATACCCACATAGTCGAGGGTCTTTGCTTCTAATGTACATAATGTTAGATTTAAGTGTCCCTTTCACATATCTCAACACTCTCTTAGTTGCAGTCCAATGCTCTACCTTTGGAATTATCATGAAATTGAAATGAAGCTCACAACAAAACTCAAATCAAGTTTAGTGGTTGTGATATATATTAAGCTACCCACTAGTTGCTTGTATATTGACTCGTTAATTGCCTTATAGTCAATCTTGGCTAAAAGTTTCAGCACTTTCTCCATAGTTATAGACAAGACTTTACAATATGACATTCTCAACCTGTCAAGCAAACTCTTGGCATATTTTGTTTGTGAGACAAAATGCTACAACCTGTTTGCCAAACTTATACACCTAGTCAGTGGTGTAGGAGGCCTAGATCATTCATGTCAAAAGTTTTTCTCATATAGGATTTGATATCTTTTGTTATCTCTCTATAAATTTTCTTGGCTGAGGAGAAAATAGGTACAGGAGTAACCTCAAACCAACTTGGAGCTAGAAGCTATCCTTTCCAACCAGAGAGGGCTCTCTCTCTTCAAATCAATCACGGAAAGGATTGGTTTGGTTTAACTCAAAGGCTAGATCTCTAAGATAAATGAATTTATAGGGTTGGTGGCAATATGAATAGAAAGTGTTAGCACTCAATTTTTCCAATATATTTTGAGAGCGTATTTAGCATGTTTATGTTGAAATTATCAAAATCCCTTTGAGTGTTTGCCAATGTCCAAACCTCAAATTCCCCAATCTGTCTTGACAAGTTCCTTTTTATCACTTTTGCCCAGAAATCCTTTGACTTTGCCCTCTTGACCTGCAATAAAAAAATAAATTGGTAAACCCTAGTCTATGCTTGGTGGATCTTCAAATATAAAAAATATTTATTTGTTTTTTATATTTTCAAAATCTCATATTATCAAAAATGAGTGGTGTGTGTTTTAAAATGCCTAAGTCGCACTACAAATAAAATATATTGCATATACTTAAGTCTATAATCTCTAGAGTCAAGCTATAGGCCCAAGTTATCAATATACCAAACTCCTTTGTGCCTAAGTCTACAGGCCTCTCGGGTTTTATGGATTTTAACAAAATTTTAGGGGACCCACATGCCCAATTCTCAAGTCAACACACAAATCCAAGCACAAGTGCCAAGCCCGATTCCTTTCCACTTGTCTCATCAAATATGCTATGTGAGCATTTGTGTATATAAAGACAACAGTCTCTAATTTCACGAGACATATGGGATATGTTCCCTGAGTCATTTTTTAAAATGAAATGCAAGTTGTCAGGTGCCAGGTGATTATGTAGGTGTCGAAGAGATAAATGTAGCTACGATGTATACAATGATGTTCCCAATATTCTCTCCTTTTCCACAATTTCCAGGCATGGATGTGCAAAGGGGGGTGCGCTGCGGAACTTGCAGAAGAGCTACATGGGTGCTGCCAAATCTCCTGGGCGCTGCGTTTTTTTTCTGGGCGCTGCGTTTTTTTTCTTGGGCACTATGTTTTTTCCTGGGCGCTGCGTTTTCTCCTGGGCACTGCAAATTTCCTAGGCGCTACCTAATCCCCTGGGTGATATGTATTTCACAGTGCGCTACCGAATTTCTGGCAAGCGCTACCTAATATTTGACAGAGGTCAAATTCTATGCAAAGATACACCAGAATGGTGCTACCTATTGGCACCTGGAATCAAAGAGTTCGAATTCATTACTCTTTAGGTGGCTGATGATGTGGAGAATGGTTGAGATAGTATTTGGAAGCATGATAACAACTTACCACCTCTACAAGACACTTGGCATGCAAGAGGAGGCACATCAATGAAGATCAAGGGAGGAAATGTCATTTAAATATTATTGGATCTATTACCAGCACGTTTCCTTTTTTATAGCAGTTTGTTAAATAACTATTAGCACGGGTGTTATATGGATAGATGTTGTTGAAGAATCCAATGTGAGGAAGGGCCAGCATGCACCTCCAGTTGTTGCCTTTCCTTTTTATTATAAATCCATGTTCCAAACGTAGGGAGAGGGTCGGATGGTTGAGCAAGGCTCCCCAGACTGTAATATTTTTTTTTTATGAAGTGACTATGATCTAACAGTGTACTGGACTTAAGACTTTTTGAATAATAGAAATCATCTTCTATTTCATCCTATATGCTTCTAATGCTAAATGTTCATGTCTTGAATGCTTCACATGGATAAATGTGATAATGTTATGGTGGATGTTTGATCATTATATTGTCATGGTGTTTATTTAGTTTCTTAGTTTCTAATTTCAAGAAGATATTGTTTGAAGAAACTTTCTTCCTTGGGCTCTCGTAGACCTAATGTTTGTAGTATCCTTTACATTCCTCTCACTCAAGTCTTCCCTCTATCTACATTTACTCCCAAACTACTAGTTGAAGTTAGTCAAGACCTTATTTGATGGTACATGTTAGCCCTGTTTCTGAGTTAGGATATTATCATTTCGTGTCTTTTCCATTTGACCCTTTAAAATACTCATACATTCACATATAATCTTTTGATGTTACCAAGATCACCCGATTACACTCTAGGGTGACTTTTGGAGTGATAACAGAAAGTGCAGTCACTAAAGACGAAAGTCAATAAAAACTTGTTGGATACCTGGCAGATTTAAGAAAGGACTGAACAGAGGCAAGATAGAAAGTAATATTTTAATCCAAATAGATATATTGTAGACACCATGTTATAGAGAAGACAATAATCCTTCAAGGCATCTATCAAGGATGAATCTCAAAGAAACTATAGCAAAAGTACAATTTGAACTACATGCAACAGAGCATCTGATAAAGATGAATTTTGATACATATATTTCATATCAACATATAGAAGAAATCATACAATATCAAGTCTAAAACATGAAAGCGAAGACTGAGGAATCACATGCATAAAATATCACAATCGCATGTATCTCTCTGGTCAAAACTCAAGGCCTTTTGATCCAGCAATATTTTCATTAACAGTAAGGAAAAATTACAATATCTTCAATAATATTCCTATACACACTTTCCAACCCATTATTTTTCGTGGTTGCCTGAATATATATGAAAACATATGTCTATAGTATCAAATTCAGATCTAACTATGATCCTACAACAGTTCTAACAGTTTCACATAATCAGCATGAGATCTTTAACGAACTGCTAAAAGGAAGGAGTCAACTTGGACTCATTACAACGACTTTGATATGAAAATAAATGAAACCCAAACTTTGTGATTTCCACTACTGATGTTCATTGGAGATGGACTGGCACACTTTTTGAACGATTCAGGTTGAGTTGGAGGTGTTCTGGTCATTCTATAACTGTCGCGCAGCAAGTCTGCTGCGCAGTCACCACCTAAAAGAAAATGCAGTAGAGTTGCACAACAACAAGTGGTCTAATCAAACCTGTGGGTAATAGTGCATCTTTGATAATGTAATATGCTTATGTATGTAACCCTTTGCAAAAAATGATTCAAAATGACAAAAATGTGTCAAAAAAAATATTAGTGGTCTAGTTCTCTACTGCTTTAGCTAGCAAGTCAAGCTTGCCCTTATTTCCAATCTCCACTTGCTGCAAACTTTGCTTGAGGGCCCTATTCTCCTTCCTCAAAATGAGGTTATGTTGATAAAAACTCTTCAAATTTTTGTGTAAAGGTAGGTTCCTTCTCACCTTTGATGTAGCTTTGTCTATTGCGAGTTCACAGTCTCTTAGGTGTTTAGAAAACTTCATCTTTGATTTCTTATCTTCCTCTCTGAGTTGAAATATCACATTTTATGCTTCTCTTAGTTGTTTATTTAGCCTCTTGAAAGTGTGTTTTCCTTCATCATCTTTCTTTTCTGCTCGTTGATTCTGTGTTGGGATTTCCTTTTGATGTTGAAACTTCCTAGTTGTGGGCCTTGTTAAAGGTACACTAGGCTTAGGAATCTCCTCTACCTATGGAGTCTGCTTTATTTTTTTCCCTTTACTCCTTGTTTTGGAACCAATTGGAGTTGATAGTGTTGACCTTTCTACTATCACTGGGGTATCTTGTGGGCATGTTTTCAGGCAGATGTGCTTGTCATTGATAGCAAGATCAGAGTATGCAACAATGGAAAAACAGGGACAACGTAAGCTCAGAAGAGATAGTGCAGAGGTGCACGAAGAGTGCAAGAGTGTGCTTGTTTATTTGATGGCAAACAAGTAGGCAAGGAAGATCAGCAATGCATGGATAATTGCATGGAAAGATCAGAAGCGTAAACTCCATTTTGGAGTTTTGGATACCGGCCATTGGAGGAGTCAAGGAAGCAACTCGCGACAAGAATACTGAAACGGAGAAATGCGAAACACCAAAATACATTGATCCGACTCCATTTCGGAGTTTCGGATACCGGGAGATTCAAGTGTCGAGACTCCTCATCACAAAAGTCCTAAATTTACGAAGTGCGAAAAGCCGAAAATATGATCTGACTTCATTTCAGAGTTTCGCAGACCGGGACTTGGAAGTGTCGAGAACATTCACATCAAGAATGTCAAAATCACGATATGCGAAATCGAGAAGTGATCTGGATTGATAGATCCAGGAGAATAATGTGGCAGACCACGTCAGAAAGGACAGGTGAAAGACTATGACACGTGGCATGATCAGACAACGACAAGTGTCGAGTTGATTATGCATTTCAAGCCACTGTAAATCACAATTCTGAGTGACACGTGACAGCCACTCCGGTCATGACACGTCATCAAGTGATGCAAGACTGACCTCACTACGGGAATTTTTGCTTCGGGAGTTTTAACTCCATCACTCCCCCAAAGTCCTGAAGGCTGAAGTCCCGGGGCAGAGGATAGTCGTCCGATCACCATGGATCGAGGACCATTGATTTGGAGATCGAAGCGCTTGTGTGATTGGAGAGGGGTCATATTTCGGTGGTCACATCGTCGAAGAACTGTAGAAGAGAACTCAAAGCGGCAAGCTCCATCTCGGATTTTCGAGGATTAGGACATGGAGAGTAACGAAATCTTCACCACGGGGATCCCGAAATGTCAAAGTGCGAAATGGCGAAATGAACGCAAGATTCAATGAAGTCAATTCAACGGTGCAGATGAATTTGAATAAGATCGGAGGGCTACTATTGCACTTCACAGTGTAACTGCTAGAAACAAATGATGGTTTCTGCCATAGGATGAGCTCGTCTATGACAGAGAAGATGAAGAGTCTCAACTGCCAGAGAAGCTGAGGAATCTCGAGATAACACCCAGTGATGATGGATGTGTGGGGTAAACCGGCAAAGAAGTTGAAGGGTTACTATGATGATCAGGCAGAGCACTCAGAATGAGCAGGAGATGCAGAACAGAGAGAGACAACGTGGGACACAAGAGATGGGATAGCGGTGGAAGAGTGAAGTGGAGAGAACACCCCGATGTGGAGGAGATTGGGGCTGGAAAGGATGCAAGAGCAAGAAGCAGATTGCATGCAGAAGGGGCACAGAGAATATAAGAATGATGAACAAATAAGAAATGGGTGTTGTTGTTGAGGGTGATTGAGGTGTGAAGAAGGAGGCAGAGCGTGGCAGCAGAAATGCACAGAAGGGGAATGGTGCATTGAAGGGACATGGTGCAAAGAGCATAAAAGGCAAAAGAACAGAAAGTGCAAGGCGTGTGCAGAAGACACTGATGCAGACAGAGCAATACAGTGTAGCAGAACAGTGATGAGACTGGTAAGCCATTGAAGAACTTTATATCACTGTAATAAGTATTAATAGCAAAGATTTAGATTTCAGGGTGGTAGGGAGGTGCTAGGGAGGACTGTTATCCTCAGAGATTCAAATGGGTGCTTGAACAAAGGGAGTTGTAGCTTCCATCTGGTTGCAGCCAGAGAAACCAGGGTGGCAGGGTGGTGCAAAGGAGAATTGTTGTTCTCTGTTATACAGGTTGGTGCCTGTGTGACTGGAAGTTGGTGCTTCCATCCAGTTGGTGCTGGAACACTTAGGGAGTTGGTGCTTCCTTCTAGTGGGTGATAGAGAAACCAAGGAGTTGGTGCTTCCTTCTAGTTGTTGCTAGAGAATCCAGAGAGTTGGTGCTCTCAGCAAGTAGCAGCTTGCAAAACAAAGGTTGTAGCCTCATTATGATTTGGTGCTCATATGTATGATAATGTAAAGAATGTACAGATTACTTAACATATAAAGAAGAAGAGGTTTTTTCCCTTTATGGGTTTCCTCAGGAA
>JASDQU010736357.1:32874-47699 GCA_032191745.1 Picea mariana | reverse complement strand
AAGAGCCTGTCTATAAAGTTCAGAGATGGGTGTAACTGCCTATGAGGACGAGTGAGACAGACATGACAAAATTTGTATTGTAACCTTTTTTTATGTTGTGTAATGTAGGCATTAATGGGGGGTGTTAGAGATAATGCCTCATTATGATGCATCCTAGAGTTTAGGGATTAGGTTGGATTAGTTGGAAGTTGTTGAGAGATTCTCTCAATCTCTCCCTCCAAAAGTGAAATAAGTTAGATCTCACTCCAACTATATATATCTTATGTATCTATGTTTATGATGTATAATACAAACTATTATTTTATGTAAGTTATCTGTGCAATGACTACTCTCTCCATTTCCATTTCCAAGTCTCAAAAGGAAAGATTGATTGAAAATCAATGAATACATGCATTGAAACTATGCCACTAACAAAATTGAACATTTTCCACACGCCTTTGAAGATAGGAAGACCTCATTTTTTTCGTACCGTATGTTATTTTGCAAGGTGTGAATATGAATGTTTTCCATTTAGTATATGAATACCATAGGTAAAAAATGTCAAAACTCTTCCTTTTACTTTGTCCCATATGAATCCGTGGTGGGTATATCGGTATTTTCCATCCGCTAAATGGATATAGCTTGCGGGAAATCTCATGTTTTTGTCGATGCAATTACTGTATTCTTATAATACATTGACTCTATTCATATCCACTTCATTTCATCGCGTGGTTGAAAAGGATCATTGTTTAAATAAAACATTGTCCACTTAAAATGCTCCATAGTTTCTAAACATTGCCAAAGTTTTGGACAACTCTGACTTAACACAGAAGGTCAGATTCATTGAATCTTACTAATACATGGAAGCTATACCACTCAAATTTTGTCGACATTAATTCCAATGCTCATGGGGCCGAGTAATATATTATTTTAGTCCAGTCGACCATTCTTGTCATTTAGAGGCGACTTGTGCTCCTCGGGGGATGAGGCCATCAGATGACGTGAAATAATTACGTACTCTCATGTCGGCACCATTAATCTCACAAGTGAATGGCTGGTCACCCACAGAATTCCACAATTTCCACACGCCGAACGGACAAGTCACAACCACACCCAACGTGACAAGTCACAACCACACCCAACGTGACAGAATTGAACAATTTCCACAAACCTTTGAAAATAAGAAGACGGTCGGTGAGAAGCGTCAAATCATTCCATTTAGTTTGTCACAATATTTTTCATTCGAGTCAAAAGTCAAAATATTTCTTCTTTGTTTGTCACATTTGTTCGCATGGCGATATATCGGTATGGGTACCATACTAGTATTTTATGCCGACTACATGGATATTGTTGTGGAAAATGTCGAGTTGTCAAATCCATCATTCTAGCTAGGCCTCTTTTATTGTACTTTGTACTGCATATAGCAATGAGTTAGTTTTTTAATGCTAGGTTTCTTTTATTTTATTGTATATAGCAATAGTAATGAGTTAGTTTTGACTGTTATATTAATTCAGTTTGACTTCAAAAAATTTGTAAAAAAAATTAAAATTTTATTTTTTAATATGTAAACATTTCATTTGGTGATAGTTTTATAGTGTTATTGCAGCTTTTCACTTATTTCGAGGTTTCAAGCATTTATGTTGAGATTTCAAGCAGTGAGGTGTAATACACAGGCGGTGGGGTGTAGTACACAACCCTTACATTGACGAAGGCTGCTCACACTGCCTCCGGCAAAAATTCTTAGGAGGCAGTATGAGCAGTGAGGTGTAATACACAGGCGGTGGGGTGTAGTACACAACCCTTACATTGACGAAGGCTGCTCACACTGCCTCCGGCAAAAATTCTTAGGAGGCAGTATGAGCAACCTTGCTGCCCTTGTTATATATAGCCAACATACCCTTTATTGAATATATATAAAACAAATGATAATTATACATTTCCTATTTTGTTTCATGAATCCTAAGCTCATTTAAGATCTGAATTTCTACATGATGGAATAATTCACAAAAATTATATGCCATTCTTAGTTTGATAACAATTTAATTTAATACATTGAAGTGAATATGTAAATGAGAATAAATCGTTGAGTGGAGGGGGTCTCATACACCAATTTGATGTCTAACTTGGGACCGTGACCTTAAAAACAGATTATATTTTATTATAATATAATACACCATAGACCTCCACTACATGGGAAGATAGTTTTAGATGTACCTTTTTGCAGACAAATAAGGGTTTATGATGTTTGCATATTTTCCATGCTTGGTACTCTCGGAAAAACAACGGTATCCTAATGCATAAATCCCATGTTAATTCAACCTATCCTAAGTCCAAATATACCTCCTATTCATTAATTATAATATCTTTATGATATATATTCTTGATTTGAGATATATTAAATTTAATGGTATATATGTTTATATACATTCCATTAAATAATTAAATAATTAAATATATTAGTTTATAGGTTGTAACCTAATCGGTTACTGTGAGGTTTAGTCTTATTTGGTTATTAGTTCAATTTTGTGGACAATTTGGGGTTTCCTTAATCCTTCTCAAAAGATTCCATTTTATAGAAAAATAATAGAATAATTAGATGCTTCTTAATTGATCCATAAGTGAGGCATTTATAGTCCACTTACTTCACCAACATGAATACTTGCAGAATTTAATTTTAGCTTCAATGATACAAGGCCTCTTCAAGAAGAAGTACTGAGTGTGAACTAACTATCAACTACTATTTAAGATTACTTATTGTTATGAGGAAAATCTCTCTATGGCTAGGGGTAAACCACAACAAACGGAAATGACTGCAGAAATCAACTCTAATCTCAAGTATGCTATATAAACAAATATGCCAACAAGACAAGATAAGATGCCTACCTCCACCACTTCAATGCTTCACCAAAGGCAAGCTCATATAAGAGAAACAATGAAGTTCTCAATCAATAAGGGTAAATCTTGGAGGCTGAACAATGTGTTCAGACTTAAAAGACAAAGGGATGCAGACTCAATGTGAAGCGAATAATTTCTCTAGAGTAAATTTACTCTCAAAATTGAATTCTTTCTCCTCTTTTCCATAGCTCAGATTTGGCCAATTTATAGCCTTCAAGTGGAACTCAAGGGTCGAGTCAGAATGTTTCCAGTATATGAAAGGCCAAGGATCATTGATCTCATGACGTGACATGGAAATCCGACCCCATTTTTTAATTATGGGCACATTTCCCGATGTAAGTGGGTTTTAGTGGTGCAACCTACGTTTACGCATGTTGTAATATAGGAAGGGAACATATATGTGGAAAAATGATGTTTTTATCTCTGGGATTTTCAAAAAGGGGCTTCAAGTCTACATAGGAAAATGGGAAAAGGCCCTTTGGGCAAGATTGCATAGGGTGAGGAAAATCTTTCTATAATAGATGACCCCTAATGTGTGATCTCAAAGGAGTATCTCTGATGGTCTAAATACATTATAAGACCTAGAAGTGGAGTAATGGGGACCCAGCTAGAAGAACTAGTTGCTCATTACAATCTGTACTGACTTTGCATACATGATTGCCAATTTGAATTACACTGCAGATCCATGTGAAAAATATACCAAACAACAGTCCATGGCCATGAATAGGAAAATACAAATGTGGTTACATGCCAAAGGTTTTCATAGTCACGAACAAGGCCCAGTAAAACCAGTCTCAAAATCAATCTGAAGATATCTGTATACAATGGAGTACAATCTGATCTCCCATGATCACTGAAGTCACACAGGTACTGGTCTAATGAAAAGGTAGCAACAACTCAGGAAAGTTGGGACTATAAACAGATGTCTTCAAGTCTTCTACACAATCCGCCAAAGGTGCAAGTCTACATTATGTGAATAAATGAGTTGAGGTCAAACACAATGAGACTTCGTTTGATTACCGTTCATTGAGGTATACTGTTAACAAATGCGAGACAACCTATCGATGATGAAAGTAGGTATCAAGGCATCGAGCACATTCTTACAAGTGTGAATAAAGGAGTCAGGGTTGAACACTTGAAGAATCCATCGATCAGGAGACATTGATGTATTCCCAACTGTCGATAGCGAGATAACCTACCACTAATGATTGCAAGCCTCTAGGTACTCATGGGACTCTAGGTCTCGTCTATAGAATAGATGAGATGAATTCGATGGAAGGAGACCCGATGAAAGGAGAGCATTAAGGCTTCTCTCATCATTCAACATGAGGTACAAAGAAGGAGTTTGATGATTTGAAGGAAATCGAAAAAAGAACATGTTCACAAGACAACGACCTTGTGCGTATTTCACATGTGCCAAGTGCAAGTTGTACACAAAAAGACCCTATAAATAGAATCCAATGAGGAAAACTGCTGACAAAGGTGAGGAAACCACCAATAATGATAATGGCATTTAAGACATTGAACAAATCTCAATGTGTGAATAGATGTATTTCCATCGAGCACAAGGGAAACCACCCAGTCAACAATCAATGATGAAATGTTGACTGTTGGTTTCAAGATTAACTACCAATGAGGAAATTAGGACTAGGGTGCACAATAGGACTACAACTTTATGTGATTCTGATACAAGCTAAGGGTATGGTCGACATGCAAAGTCAAGAGTTCTAAGGAATGGATGACACAGGTTGATAGACATCCTTTGAACAAGAGAATGAGACATATGGAAGACTCTGGAAGCATAGAATCAATGACGAAACCAATGAGATGCAGGAGGCATCAATCAAATTCTCCATATGGACTGGAAGAGTAATCAGTCGGGAGAGTAAACTCTTTGTAACGAGCTCAGATTCCTAAGGTCATGTTAAAACTAAAATTATGATGACAAGTGGAATAAAAAAAATTGTGCTCTGTTCAAAGGTGACATGACTGCTACCAATATAAGATAATACTCCCTTCCCGCCCGTATTTTTTTGTTTTTTCATAGTCAAATGAATGTTATGATATAGAGGATGGAACGAGTATCACAAGTAAGAAAAACTAGTTCCAAAAGTGGAACATACCTATGCTTAATGTAAGGAGGTGCATGCGGGAGATGGACACTTGAGGGAATGTTCCCTCTTTGGTATAGGGTGTCAAGTTGAGAAGGATATAAATAAGGCTCTACTTGGTTGAGGATGAAAAATTGTTGAGGCAAACAGTTTATAATGTGAAGCGAGAACCAACAATAGGCTCAATACTGCAAGCAAGGGCATGAGATGTAATCACAACTTAATTCCAAAAATGTCATTTTTGATAATCTTAGTTTGGTTTGGAAAAGGGATAAACTTGTACCAAATAGACATTCTTTCAAATCCAATTTACAAGTGTGAAAGAGACAAGTTCACTCGACAATATTTTTTTTTTTTTTTTAAATGAGTCAGAAAAGAGCTTAAATCAAACTCGCTTGGGAGTGCTCTAGGTATAGGTCAACATGTTTATGAGTGAGAAATGAGATTCAATATAAAGTCATGTATTAGCTATAAGGGACTCCCAGTCCTACGAAAAAAAACTCTGGATGGGAAGCAAATGAAGCAGAGGGTCTAACTAGGGTACCCATGTTTGGTAAGTCTCTACCATTTGATAACGATACTTCTAGTAGTAGATAGAAAGTTATTTGTTGCTTAAAAATGGGTTCGTACCGAAGGCATATGAGTGACAGTTATAGGATGATGCAAGTGCACATGATGGAATGGATACCTATCCTATGTGCTCGGTAGTGAAAATACATGTCCAAAGTTACGAATGGTCGACATAAGGCTAAAAACTGCAAGAATCCCTAGACAAAACTACAATAACTAACTCAATCCACTATTGTATTAGTCCATTAGGTGAAAATATTATCTGAAACTATGCAAAGTGGGTAACGTTTTTCTATAAATAGTAAAAAAAAAACAAATTTACTATACCATTTTACTCTTTTACCTAAACAGTGGATTTTGGACCAAATTACCTCCGATATTCAACTTGTGATTGCAGGAGCTACGAGTGACGAAATCAACAACCATCTAGACCAGGTGATTCCTCTTCCTCTCGTGGATTACATTTTGTATTTAAGTTTCAATTTTTAAGTTATTTAGGGCACAAATTAGAAGTTTAGATGTAAGCGGGCTACCATTCATCGAGTCGCGTATACGCGCGATTATACACAATTTTCTAAAAGACATCCAATGTATACTCAACCCTATATGCAATTGTAAACATTGCAACCCACGTATATGTCTGTAAACAATGTTTTTTAGTGAATGCCAACTCAAAAAATGATTTTTCTCTTGCAAAATGGTGCTAGAGTGGAGGGAAAGGGAACATGAGGAGGTAGATGTTGTTGTGGAAAGAGATCTGGGGGCCTAAATGGCCTTGAAAAGATGTGGGTTGTATAAGTTTTGGGCTCTCAAAGGGATGAGGGCCCAAGTGAGATTTCTACAATTGCTCGTGGATTACTGGGATCCAAACGGTGAGAGCTTCAACCTTGATGGGAAACCATTAAGGATTGACGTTTAGGACATTTATTTATTTATGGGGTTGCCGTGTTGGGGTGAGGTGGTCAAACTCAAATCCCTGGGACCTAGGAGCAGTGTGAATATAGAATAATACATTGCCGCTCATTACATTGCAAGGACCAAGAAGGTTGGGAGTCAACTCCCCATCCGAGCGATAAACAATCTAAGCCTCAAGATTGTTTTCCTCATTTTGACATGGACCACAAGATCAACCTCAATGCACCAGACATTGAGGCCTCTTGTGTTCTACTTCGTAGAGTGTTTGATACTCATGGTGTACAACTGGTGCATCTCACTACTGGCTAACATGAATATCTAGTTGACAGAATGCAAACAGGGTGGTAAGAGGAACTTTGGGTTCGCTTCTATATTGTGTGGATTTTCCTTTGATCAGATTCCATGTTTGGGACATAGAGTTGAGATCATTTCTCGAGAACCTCGCCATCCAACCATGGCATGGTGGACCGAGGTGATGAGATGATAGGGGGGAGGTAGGGTTCCCACACCCTACAACGATGATTTATTTTACTGGTGGAGACAACATGTCATTTCTCGAGATGACTACCCCTACGTAGGGATCAAGTTCAGAGGGGACCCTGACATGCCATTACCACTAAGAACTGCCTACGGGGACATAGGTATGTCAAATTGTTTTAAATATTTCATTTTTTGTATTTTTGTATCGGAAAAAATAAAAATAAAAAATCGATGATGTTTAAGTAATAATTAGGCACGTATGTGATGCAGACGTAGGTCCACGACGACTAGACAGGATTCCACGAGATCGTCAGAGGCACCGGGGAGATGAGGTGGTGGAAGGAGAAGTATAAAGATTCCTTCAAAACATGTAGGGCATCCTATCTCGTTTGACACAAAGGATTTCGATGGTTCAGGTGATGGATCTACCAGAGGCTATGTAGTAGAAGGTGGTAAGCATGCCCAAAGCTTCGGTGCAACTCTTTCAACGTCTTGCAAATGCTGTAGTTTGTTATCATTCCACTCATTTGATTCCATAGTCGTATATGTCATGACTTTTGTATTATCACTTGTATATGTGTATTGAGGGTGTTAGCCCCAATTTTGTACTATAAACATCATATTTTTTTAAATACATATAAAAACATGGTTCTTCGGCTTATTTATGTTACAATGTGTACATTAATGAGATTTTTTTTTTCTTTAGTTATGTGACAAATGCCAATCTAAAAATAAATTAGTATATGCATCGGATACATAATTAGAAATCCTAGGTATGTGATGATAATTAATAAAATCAAATTGTCATTCTAAAAGGAATACCCGTAGGAATCATTGGAGTAATGTAGGTAACTGTTGTTCAATTGACATACTAATAACTGGGAATCCAGGCAAACCTCCAAAGAGAAAATACCATTTGAAATGACATCACACAAAATTTCTATAACGACAGTATATTCATCGACATTATTCATGGATGGCCCTAGGCATACGCCACTTGAAGACACTAGTAGACCCTCAGGTGAGTAAACAATCCAAGCGGAGGAATCCAAGTTCTGTGTATGAAGACTAGCTCCATCTATGAATCCTAAGTAGACCAAAGACTCTGTTGACATCTATCAACCAAGGGAAAACTCGATAAGCAAGCTGAAGAGAAAAAATAAAGGGAAAATATATATACACTAAATTACATTAGTATACAAAGAATTACGCCCAAGATTGGGGCTCAAGAGTAATATATTTTCAAGTAGATCCCATTCCTAGGCTCAACCAACATGTTCCCTTCATAGTCTTCTAGATCATAGGATTCTTTTTCCAAGACACGTCACACGATATAGGGACCATGCCATATGGCTTTGAAATTTCCTGCTACTAGTGGTTCTTTGGATTGATCATATAAATGAACCAAGTCACCCTCAAAATACAACCAAGGACAAACAGACATATCGTATTGGACCTTGACATGTATTTTATTCGCTTCGATAGCCATAGAGGTGTCTTGATGTTGCTCGTAAAGGCTCTCTAGGTTCACGCGACGTCGTTTGAGATCAAAAGTGTCAGGTAGGAGCACAACTGCCAATCTAAGAAAAGGGATTTCACATTCAATAGGTAAGATTGACTTCACACCGTGTACTAACTAAAAAGGAGAAACAATGGTGGCAATCTTGACCAAGGTTCGGTATGCCTAAAGTGCGGGATATAGCATGATATGCCAATCATATTTGCTCAAACTGACAATATTTTGCAAAATGGTCTTGAAATACTTGTTTACAGCCTCTACCTGTCCATTTTCTTGGGGGTATTAAAGGGAAGAATGGCCATGCTTAAATCCCATCTTGGATGTTATCTCTTCCATCATTTCATTCTGAAAGTGACTGCCATGATGAGTGACAATCTCACTCGAGATTCCAAACATGATGATAATTTGATTGAATACGAAGAAGGCGATAGTCTTCCCATCATATTTAACTGTAGGCATCGCCTCGACCCACTTAGTAAAGTATTCTATGACCACGATAATGTGTTGATACTTCCCAACCAAAGTTGGGTTGCAATCCACAAAGTCCACCCCCCACTTGGTGAAGGGATCAACAGTAATTATTGGATGGAGAAGGGATGGATGCGAGCGCATTTTTCAAGTGAACACCTAGCAGGGATGACACATCTTAACCCCTTCAACGCAATCTTTAAAGATAGACGACCAAAAATAACCGGATCGCTAAATTTTCTAGGTTGTCGCAAGCCCAGATAGATGACCACCAGAAGCCCCACTGTGGAAATCATTTAGAACTGATTCAACTTCTTCGTGAGTTAAACAACGACGTAAGATATTATCTATTCCTCGACGATACATAGTGTCACCGTTGATAAGGTAATTCTTATCTTGGTACGGTATACGTCATTGATTATCTGCAAAAGATGCTGAGGGAACTTCAAAGTTTGAAGATAGAGAACAATGTCTTCATACAAGGGATCAGACGACGAGACAAGGAAAATGTGTTCATCCACAAAATAATCAACATGAATAACATCCTCATCCAATCATGGAAAGTTGCATATTAACTCTGTAAAGACTAGTGTTTTCTTAGATTTCACAGAAGCGAAATCAAGATCAAATTCTTGTAAAATAACTAATTATTGTATTTCCCCCCTATGATAGGCCTGGTAAGGATGTATTGAAATGGATTGACATTGACAACCACAGTAGTTTTGCAAAGAAATATATAATGGAGTAATCGTTGGACTGCATGAACAATAGCCAAAGCTATCTTTTCAATGTGAGAGTATTTCAGCTCAAGACTGACTAAATTTCAACTAATATAGTAAATGATGTGCTTGTGGAGATCATCATCCTCCTAAACCAATACCATACCAATCATCTCTTCGTACATGACGACATAAAGTAAGTAATCTCTATTGTAGTCAGGAGACTTCAACATAGGCATCAATACCAAGGATTTCTTTAAAGCATCGAAGGATTCTTAGGATCTCTCATCCCAGATAAAAGGGGTGTCCTTCTTCAAAAGATGCATGAAACCCTTAGTAATATTGGCATAGTTTACTATAAGCTGACGTAAAAATTTAGCTTTCCCTTGTAAAACTTGAAGTTGTCGAATAGTGAGCGGGGGAGGCAATTGATGTATTTCCTCAACCTTTAATGGGTCTACCATGATCCTAGTCTCAGAGACTAAAAATACTAGAAGATGTCCAAACCTAACACAAAATATGCATTTATGAGGGTTCAATCGGTTGCGATAATGATGACATCTTTCAAAAACTAGCCGAAGGTGCTTCGGGTGATCCACTCTCTTACAAGAGTGAGTAGCAAGATTGTTGATATAAGATTCGACTATATGCTTATGATCATGAAATGCGAAGGTCATAGAACGTTGGAAGATTTCTCCGACGTTTTTAAGGTCGAAAGGCATCTTCTGGTATGCAAAAGTACCCCAAGGACAAATAAATGTCGTCATATGTTGATCCTTAGGTTTAATTTGAATTTGGCTATACCCTAAAAATATGTCCATGAAAGAAAAAACTTTGCTTCCCACACACTCGTGGAGGATCTGATCGATGAATGGTGTCGGGAAGTTATCTTTAGGACATACTTTGTTTAGGTCATGAAAATCCATGCATGCATGGATGGTTCCTTGCTTCTTATTGACATGAACGAGATTGAATACCCATTTAGTCAAGGGAACCAGGTAGATGAGGCCAGCATTAAGCAGTTTCTCTACCTCTTCCTTAATAGTAGGGGCCTTCTAGGAATTGACATCTCTAAGATGTTGTCAAAAAGGCTTACCATTCGGGTAAGTTTTAATATCATGTTCAAAAATTTGAGGGTCGATTCCTGACATATTTTCATAAGACCAAGCAAATACATCTCGGATTTCCTTGAAGAGTTCAATGTAGATCATGATTTCTTCTGGCGAAAAATCTACACCGATGTGTACATTTTCAATCTTGCCAAGGGTACGCGAGATATCGATCATGACGGTGGGGAGATACTCACCATATTTCATTCAGAATAAATGTTGTGCGTATCAAGAGGAACTACGGCGTGACCGACTATCTCTCTCAGAGTAGAAATAAATTCATCTTGTTCGATTCTAGCAAGCTATAGGAAAAAATAAGAGCGATGATGCATATCATCCCAAGGTTTGTCAGAACCATTCATGGCCTCGATGATCGCTTCATTTGAGGGAAAAGTCTCATTGGGGCAGTCATGTGAACAAGACAACAACGTGGCCCACATGGGCTTAAGAAAATGATCTTCCTCATCCATCTGCGAGGTAATAGGATCGGGATCGATGAAAGAGTCAAGAACAACTCAATACGCTATCTATGTTGTCGTTAGTGGCATGGCCATTCCAGCATGTGATTGACCTTCACAAGACACAGTTGAGGAAGGTAGGGTCCAAGTATTGTTAAAATAGGAAGTGCAAAAAGGAACATACCTCTCTGACGAAACGAGGCTACTTGACATGGAGTAAATATGGCAAATCAGTGCCATGAATTCGAAGGTACCCATAAGGTATGAATACATTCTGACACTGATATTATCAGTTGCTAGCTAAGAATTTTCAGCTACGGGGATTGACGGTCCAATAGATGCACTAGGGAAAGAAAACGCAAATGAAAAATTATTGATCATCACAATATTCCCATCGTGAGGAAAACAAAGAGTACGAAAGACAAACAATATGATTGCAGTCATAGAGAAAGTCCAATTCCGTCCTAGTAACAAGTTATAATCGAGAGGTGCATCAACCACCTCTATTGTCTTCCCACCTAACTAGACTAGAAAGGCAGGAAGAATACCATGAGGGCAGAAGGAACGACTGTCAAAAGCCATCAACATGGTTGGATACTGAGAGAGAGTCAAAGAGCCAAGGGATTTCCAACAAACCAAGGACATCAAACATGTTGCAGCTCCTTCATCAACAATAATATAGTTGATGGTATACTCCAAGTAATCCACATGGATTTGGAATGCCACATTGTAAGGCAAGCGAGGCTTCACATCTGTGACGTCAAACTTGTAACTTTCGAGCCACTGGGATCTATAGATTCTAACACATATACTAAGGCATTCCTTTGTTAAGAACATGTCTAGAGTACCTCCAGAGCTGACATCACACAAGGGGTTTGACCCAAGTCCTCAATAATAGAGTAATTATGGGCGGCTCTAGAATTAGTATTGTGGGTAGAGGCTTGAGTACTCCTTTTGGAATACAAGGCAATGGCTCTAGTTTTTCGATATGTAATGGCATCTCTGGAGGAGGAGGAGACTCTAGACCAGGTACAATTTATGGAGAAATGTAATCGCGATATCGGGTGGCTACATTAACCACAGATTTTACCATATTGATGCATAAAAGGTCACAATATTGTGCCAGTGGGTTTTGACTCACACTCACCACATTTCCTTCATTTGAGGATCTTGAGGCCATGTGATGGTTATGTGGAAAAGGATTCATCAGAAAAACAGGTGGTAGATATAAGAGCTTCGCAGCTTCCGCAAGTTTGGGGCATAAATGAGTAAGGTTATGGTCTATACAAAGTTTATAGGGAAAATTCACCTTACTCATTTATTTCTTTCCTTCACCGACATTATCATTCATATTCTCATTATTACCATTGTCCTTGGGTTTATTATTATTCTTCCCACCCTTATGATTATTATTATGTCCTTTCTTCTTATTCCTTCCTGGTTGCTGGTTACCATTTGGGTTGGTCGAAAATTGCAAGGAATGTACATCCGTCGACTGAGTGGGATTGGAAGACACATGTGAAGTTGTCCCTCCTACATACTGGTTTAGAGACAACTATTTCAAATGGCTTGTTACCGAGTCTGTGGATTTCACATTGGTGGAGCCTACAATGCCATCGACATGAGGCCCGTGATTTTGTCTAGGGTCATAGTTTGACCTTTGTGTGTCAGGAGGAATATCATATAACATCCCAGACTAAGAATATATAAGATCTAACTATTTTCCTTTGAAAATTGTTCATTTCTCAGATGTAAGCATGGATGTAACAACATCCTTTGAAATAGGAGGTTGTAAAGATTTAAGGAACCACTCTTGCAACAATTCTGGGGGTATGCAAATCTTTATCAAACTCTTCCGTCTACGCCACTCCTGGATGTGATAGTAGATATGAGTGGATTTGTCTTGGCGTAAGGTCGACATAATTTCTAGTCCAACATCGTAACGAACCGATAATTGGAAGTGGTTAAGGAAGACTAGAACCATCTGACTAAAAGTCCCGTATGCCCCCTTAAGTAGTTTGATATACCATTTCACGGAAACCCCCATGAGGATGATTTGAAAAAATCTTAACTGAATGGAATTGTCATTAAGAGAATTCGAAGAGAACCATAGGTTAAAGGTGGTAACATGATCACCATGATCCTCACCATTCTTGTCTTCAAATTTTGGAATATATGAAGGAAGCTTGGTGGGAACGCGGGTCCATGTAGGATCATGACACATAGGGTTGTTCATCAACTTAGACAAGTCTCGCAGATTGAGCATGGCCAAAAAAGGGAGACGTGGTTGAGGCATCTTGCCCCAAGCTCCCTGGAAATATTGTGGTGGGGGAATTGCAATCCATCCAGGGTTCTGGTAAGCATCATGGCCCTATCTAGGATTGTAACACCCTCCTCCAGGATGATTCATAAGGGGGTGGTTGGGCATCATTCCAGTAGGGATTTTTTGATGAGGGTTATAAAAAATTCCCCCAACTGGAGTGGACCCAGGCTGGGGGTTTCCCAAGGTGTGAAACTGACCTCCTCCAAGTATGTATCTGGAGGATAAATATGGATTCGTCATGCCAAACATGTTGGTCGGAATTGAAACTGAGGAGGTGAGTGTAAAGGATAGAACTTGAGCAGAAGATTGTCTTCCAGGTTGGTTACTCCATCTAAAAACAACAGGATTAGAACCAAGATTAAAAGAAGGAAAGTTTCCCATGGTAGGAGTCGTTTGAGGGACATTAGTGCCACCAAATGAGAATGGAGTATAAGGAGGAGTTGTACCCCTGAGTCCAATGCTAGAATTAGGGCCAGTGGTTGGAATGGATTTTGAAAAATGCGATGTAAAATTTGGCATACCATAGGAAAAATTACTAGAGGCCATCAGGATGGACTGAACATTATAGCCAGGTGAATGGCCAAGATACCCAAAATGGTTCATGGCTATAGGTTGAGTATTCACTATAGGACGGGAAATAGTGATGATATGTGCCTCCGATACTATAACCATTGTGGTTCATGGAGTTGAAGGGGTACTGTTAGCACTGAGAGTCACCCTCAGATTGCGAGAGGAAAAGCTCGATACCCATCATAGTTTTTGGTGGATGTTGGTTTTATATGAGAGGAGGTCAATGGACAAAACTCAATATATGAATGATGTTCAACACAGAACTGGACAAGAAATGCATAGGGAAGTGAGGGCACATTAACTTTAGTCAATGAATTGAGTTTAAGTGTGAGAAGAGGGAGGAATTAGTGAGAAATGTCAACAACACTGCTATGAGAATCAAGATTTCAAGCATCTTGGAGAAGAAAAACTTAGACTCAAGATCACTCTTGATATCAAGCTTCAGACACTGAAATATGTCCAAACAACACAGTCACAAAAACACAATGATCAAACCTACATCACAATGAAGCTACAACAACTTGATTGGATCCTCCATACCTGAGCCATTCAGTGTAAGAGGGAAAAATATAACAAGGGTGTTGGAAGATTGGTTGTTGTCATTGATGTCAACTCTAGTCATGGGTTTTGGACCGCAAGATTGATAAAGGTATTTGGACATGAAAGACAATGCACATGCATATACAACACCCATGAATGGATAGTATAC
>JASDQU010736356.1:696932-716213 GCA_032191745.1 Picea mariana | reverse complement strand
TGTCGAAATTGAATTATGGGATATTATGATATCTATTTCTAACTGGAAAACTTTGATGTTAATTTATCGGTACATGGATACCAAATTGAAATGATGACAGTATGCAATTACATGATGATAATGCATAGAAATGTATGAGTTTGTGTTACAGACTAATCTGCAGGTTATGGGCTATGAAATAGCCAAGGGATAAAGATGATGAAAGTGGATATCATGACCACTATCCAAGAAACACTATGGTATGAATATTGTATGAGGAATTTATATTGGTTTGGATGCATTGCTATGATATGTGGACCAGTGCATGATTTCAAGTGATGACACTGCCCAAAACCGAATAAACGATGACAAAACCTCCAGCAACACGGTGCCACTATGTATTCCATTGTAGGTTGTGGACCCTAGTCCTGTTAGAAGGGGTGGAGGCATTTCCCACCATGTATCCTTCATTGTAGGGTGTGGACCCTAGTCTTGTTAGGAGGGGTGGAGGCATTTCCCACCTTGTATCCTCTGAAACCTTAAGTCATGGGAGGACGGTGTTAATTCACGCTCCCCAAGACGTGTGATGATGACTGTCAGATGCCTGCTAGGGAAGTTTGGTCGAGATAGCGACACTTCGGCTTACGGGTTCTATTTGGAATCAGGTCAATATAGTTGACGCTCCAAGATAGTCTAGCAGAGGAAGGATAGGAATGGAGATGGAAGTAGGTTAGGGATGAAGGATGAGTAGTAATAGTTGAGAAGGTATGGAGATCTGTCTTGTGGTGGTATTTAATGTTTTCCCTTCAAAAAAAAAAAAAGAGAAATGTGTATATATGAATATTCATAATTTCGTAACTAAACCACAGTTGTTTAAAATAAAATTGTTGAACCGGATAATAGTAATTAAAGGATTTCTCAAACAATTGATTGGTTTGTTGTCTTTTATAAAAGACTAGTCTTGCTAACTGGATTGGATGCATACATAAATTACTAAAGGATGACAGTTTTGATTATTAGTACATGCACGAGATTTGTATGTACTAGCTACACATGCATTTCTTGTACATATACACTAGTATGTATGAGTTTTCTGGACTTACTGATAATGTCGGTTAATTGTTATGAATGTGTGAACCATGTTTTTTTTTTTTTGTACCATAAGATATCTTTACTTCGGGACGAAGTTTCCTGAAGGGTGGGTGTATGTAACAACCATAGTAGAATATATACTTAGGGATTATTAAGTAAAAGATATTCTTTCAGATCTCACAGATGTGAGTGAAAGATTGGCCTAGATGATTCAGTTTATAGCATAACATTGTTTTTTTGCAGGTTGCTATCAGATGTTTGTTATGAAGACTGTATGACAGTAGATGTATACTACTGTGGTGGATATGTTCCATTGTTCGTAACTTCGTAACTATACGTTGCTAATCAAGTACTTGTGTGTTACTTGGTGTGGTAGTGTACCAATGGATTGTAGTTATGTACTACTATGGATAGACACAGTTGTGTTCTATTTTCGTTCTGATTGTATTGAAGACTATCAGCAGTTTATTGGAGACAATCATCAGCCTGATGAATGATGAACAGAGATTTTCCAGACGGAAAATGGTTCAAAGCATTTACTCTTCTAGACTAGAAGAATGGCTCTTGTATCATTCTATGGAGTGAGCATCATGTTTGATTACTCAAATAGAGTATGGTTTCGAGAGATGATGCAGCTGATGACACTGATGATGATGATGGTGCTCATGATCTAGTGACTAGTCTATACAACTATGTTGATGCTACCGGGTGAATGGTATGTTTTTGTGCTCAAGACCATTACCTGTAATACCTCCCTAGCTAGGAGGGAGTGTTGACATTATGGCAGTTGCGGGAGGTATGTCCCTCCACGTGTCAACCTGACGATATTCGAAGGCTCCGGGAAGCAAGAGAAATCCTAATGAGTTGGCTAATAACCCTAGAAGCCTTGTCGGCTCAAGAAGATAATATGTATTAGCTTATTAGCCTCCAAGAGAAGAAGTCGGCCAGAAGAATTAATATATACTGAACAGACAGGTACCCAGAAGGAGAAGTCAGCCACAGTAAGTATGCCAGAACCACTATAAATACAGGGTGCCAGTCTCTCATTTGACACATCTCAGCAGTTGCAGAGAGCCAGTTCTGCGCAGTGCAATTGCAGTCTTGTGCGCAGGTTTTGGAGGAGAGTTGTTGGTGCAGTTGTTGCAGCTAGCAGTTACATTTTGGCTTGGACTATCTCTTGGCTAGGGTTTGGAACATCTGATCAGCCTTTGTTGATGCGTTATCCTTGGGGAAAGGTGCGCTACCCTTTGTATGGCTATCTAGCCTAGGGTTTGCTTCTGAAATAATTCTCTGTCAAGGTTAAGGTGCTCGGAGGGTGGCTTCGGCCTATGGTTGGGTGACAAGGGTATTGTCAATGGTAAAACGAGCACACATCCTTCATATTCTAACAAGGCCTGCCAGGCTGTCTCTGGTGGAACGTCCTCCTCACTCTCCAGTGCAAGACTCTGGTATATGTCTACCCCTGGCTAGGGTCTCAGCATCCATCTAATGGGATTTTAGCCCTATGGAGGTCTGAGCTAATCATCTCCCCATATGTACCTGTCCGTCGAGCGTGGTCCTGCAGCAACAAGTACACCCTCCATGGGCTCATAAGTCACAGGGATCATAGCAATGAAAATCACATCTAATAATCAAGTTACCCAAACATGTGCATAAAACCCCCCTTTCCCAGACAAGTGCTCAAAGACGTTATGCTATTCTACAAGCCAGGTTTGGAGAGGGTTTCAAGACGTCTTGTTGGGCTAATTCTCCTTAGATGTGGGATGTTTCCAGGTGAAGACCAATCTAGGTCATGTAAGTGCATGAGATGGTATAGGGATGTTTGGGCAATGGGTGCAGTGATGACAGGGAAATGTAGGGCTTACCTGTGGGTGCCTCTGAAGAGGGTGAGTCGCATATTGTTATGGATGCAAATGTTTCCAAGCCCATTCAATGCCTTTTTACCTTTTTATCTTATTGTTTTTTCTTTCAAGAGAATAGTTGGGGGACACTGCCCTGGCGTGGTGACCAGTGGTGACAGTGTTAGCCACAAGCATTTCATGGAGATGAGAAGGTTGGCTCGTGATGAGACCCCCTTTCTCTTGGTTATGATACTAAGAGCCACTACCCTGGCGTGGTGACCAGTTGAATGGTAGTGTCATACCGCTACATGCCCATGGACCTAATAGGTTGGCTCGTGATGAGACCCCCTATCCTCCAACTAGGTCTTGAGTTTATTTATTTTATGGGTCCCTACTTTTTCTTACTGAGAAGCCTTTTATTGTTTTCTCAGGGATCCCTGGGAGAAGCATCCGAAGGTTTTGTTCTTTAGGCTTTTATCTTTTGCCAGCTACTTTTACCCTCTGGGCCTTTAGCCCCTTCTTCCCACAAGGCAAGGTACAACCCTTAACTAGCTTGGCAAACCCAATGCCCGAACCAATGTAGGGGATAGATGAGAGGGAAGATGATGAAAAGTGACAAGTATGGTGGGCATGGACAATGACCTTTCATAACCACCCAATGGCAACTCACTCCTAAGGGAACCAACTTGCTAGGGCATTCTGTCACCCCCCAGGTATGGAAAAGTCAAAAGGCATAAGGTCTATGCACACGTCATGGAGAAAAAGAGAATTAAATGCACATTTTCAAATGTTTTGAGAATCAGAGTGACACGTTCCATGATACCCGAACTCATTACCTCATGGAGCAAGACCCATTGTTGCTTCAGGACCAGACCGATGGGATGGATGTTGTTGTTGACAGGATGGAGGCATTGAAGAAGTAAGATGGGCCCTCCAGGGCCAGGCTCAGGTCAATATGGCTCTCGGTACTCCATGTCTAGGACCTGTGGGCCTCGAGACATAATCTCCTTAGTTATCCCTAGGCTAGGGGATAACAGGCACAATGGAGGAGACGTGACAGAGTGAATCTATACAATGTTGTCGGCAATTAATATAGACACAAAGATTCAAACAACCCTATAAAACATTCATGAGTGAAGGGTACAAAACTCCAATCACAAGGGAACTACCAAGTTGATCCATCATCAAAAAGGCATGTTATCCCCTAACCTAGGGATAACTAAGGAGATCATGTCCCAAGGCCCACATGTCCTATACATGGAGTATCGAGAGCCAGACGACTTAAGCATGGCCCCGAAGGGCCCCTCTTTTCTACAATGCAGTCCACGTTTCACCAGCAGCAGTATCCATCAGACTAGCCTGGTCCTAAAGTAGCGGTGAGTCTTGCTCCATGAGGTAATAAGTCTTGGGTATCATGGTACGTATCACTCTGATTTTTGAAACACTTGAATATGTTGTATTGAATCCTTCTTCATTTCATGACGTTTGATTGGAAATTATGCTCTTTTCCTCGTTCATACCTGGAAGGGTGACATGGTGCACTAGTAAGTTGATTTCCCTTCAGGATGGGTTGCTACTGGGTGGATCTGTGAAAAGTCATCTTTCGTTCCCTCCATACTTACCACTTTCCATCTTTATTCCTTCCATCTCCCCTATCCTTGTTTGGGCATTGGGATTGGCTACACTAGGAAGGGTTGTACCTTACCTTATGGGAAGAAGCGAAAAAGGCCCAGAGGGTAAAAGTAGTTGGCAAGAGTTAAAAGCCAATTTTGAAACCTTCGAGATGCTTCACCCAGGGATCCCTAAGAAAGCAGTGAAAAGCTTTTCAGTAAGAAAGGGGACGCACAAGATAACATAAACACTCAAGGTACTTGTTGATGGATAGGAGGTCTCATCACGAGCTGACCTATTATGACCATGGGCATGTAGCGATATGACACTACCACCTATCTGGTCACCAAACCAGGGTAGTGGCTCTTGGTGGCATAGCCAAAAGAAAGGGGGTCTCATCACGAGCCAACCTTCTCATTTTCGTGAAATGTTTGTGCATAACGTTGTCACCTCTGGTCATCAAGCCAGGACAGTGGCCCTCAACTATTTCCTTGAAGCACAAGAGCAAAAGATCAAAAGAAATAAAGCTAAGAGTAAAAGGCAATGAATGGGCTAGGAAACAATTGCATTCATGACAAGGTGCAGCTCGCCCTCCACAAAGGCACCCACAGGTAAGACTCTACATTTCCCTATTATCACATGCACCATATGCCCAAATATTTACCCCATGCCACCTCATACACTTACATAACTTGGACTAGACTCCACCTGGGAAACACCCCAAACTTAAGAGAGGGTAGCCCAATAGGACACCTTGACACCCTCTCCAAACCTAACTTGTCAAATTGCATAATGTCTTTGAGCATTTGTTTGGGGTTAAGGGGGGTTTGACGCACATGTTCGGGTAATTTAATTATTAGATGTGATTTACATGCCATGATCTTTGTGACTTATGAACCCCTGGAGGGCGTACTTGTTTTCGCTACAGGACCTTACCCGGTGGACAGTGGACATAGGAAAATGATTATCTTGGACCTTCATGGGGGCTCAAAGCCCACAGATGGATGCTAAAACCCCAACCAGGGGTAAGAAGAGATTGAAGGTTTGCACTAGATGAAGGAAGAACGTTGCCTTTGGAGGCACTCTAGCATGCTTAGATTGACGAGTTCCACCTCTCTTCACTTGGACGATGGCCTTGGAAGGCCTAGAGACCACCCACCTAGCCCATGACGTCATCATTTGGGGGTTGGGATTTCACGGAGGTGATGTTTTGGTGAAAGAAGGGTGCTTGGCACAACGTTTGGCAATTGATGGTGTGATTAGGCCTTGGAGGGGCCAACGTTCCACTTTTCGAGGCTGGACATCCCCCATTGGAGCTCAACGTCATCCTAGAAAGGGCATGACGTCAGCCTACTAGGGTTTATTCATGTAATTTTGTTTAATTTTGTAAATTAGGGCAAATTGATCAGGTCAACCCTGTAATTCTGAACTAAAATTAATTTAAGGTAAATTTTGTATAAATAAACATATAGTTACATTCATTTTCATCATAATTCATCACACACAAGTGGTGGTCTGAAATTTTTGCCCTCTTTAAGGGTTATTGGCTGAAAGAACTAGTGCACACCTCTTGGGAGAGCTTTATGGTGGTGTATTTTGGCATGTTTCATGGTGGAATGTCCTTCAACTAGGGTTTGACTTGATTATTCTTGGTGAAGTAAGTGGAAAATATACATTTTTATTCATGCTATGGATGTTTGTGGCAAAATTTACTTGTTTCATGTCTAAGATTATGAAATTGTTTGTTTAAACCCTAGGGGAGAAACAACAAATGCTTCTCTCTCTATAACTATTCTACTAGCTTGATCTTGCCAATTAGAGCCCTAAAGTGCTAGCTCTCTAGTAATCTCATTCTTGTCACCAATTAAATTCTCTTTTGAAAGCTAAGGAAGGAAAGTACTTTAGGGCCTAGAAGTACCTACTCTCTAGTAAAACCTCCCTTAAAAAAGGGCAAATGTTTGAGGCCTTGAAGTGCCAACACCTCTTGCATTTACTTCTTCCCTTAACTAAGCATTATCATTATTTTATTTCCCAAGTGATATTGTTACTATTATTGACTCCACAAGCCCTAAAAGGCACTGATTTTTACACTCTTGTGGATGAATGAGACCAAACAAACTTTCAACACATCTTCTTGAAACTTTCACTAACACTACCAGCCATATTACCGCTACCATAATTGTTGTTACATCCCTTATTTAGCAGCCTTAATCAGCATACTAACCCCTAAAACTAACCCAGAAATTTGCATTTGCCTAGGTGCTATCATCCCAAGGTTTTAGTCTTCCTTTTGCTAGTGTTCTAGGTGCAAATTTCTGAAGTTGATTGAGGTTGTTGCTGCTGTTGTAACTACTTTTACAGCCATCATTGCAGCCTTCAAAGTTGATTGAGGTTGTTTCTGCTGTTGTAACTATTGTTACAGCCATCATTGCAGCCCTCAAACTATCTATAAAACCACCCAACACTTGTACTAGGCAAATTACTATCATTGCATGCTAAAGTGTTTGTTTAAATTGCCTAATTTAAGTACTTTCCGAAGTGGTTTTGTTGCTGTCATAATTATCATTTTATCATTGTTGCAAGTGTTTTGACAGCCTATTCAAGTCACTTACTAACTTGTTCTAAATCTTGAAATTGTGAATAACAAAGTATTATCAAATTGCAAAGTCTTTGTATCATTTTTGTCATCATACCTTGCAATTTCTAGATATATTACTGTTGCTATACATTTTATCTTTTAAGTGTTTAAGTAGCATATTACTATATCGAAGTCACTAATTTGAAACATTGATATCATTGATTGCTGCTAACATTTGTTGTTTCATTGGTAAAGGGCAGGTACCATCCATTTACTTTTCCTTTTACCCCCTTAACTTTATCCAGTGATTTCTTTCCTAGAGTGACCTAGAGAGAAGGGTGGGTTTTACCTGGTTTTTTACCCTTCATCAACCAACTAGGTCTTGGGACGTCTCCCTTGGAGTGAGTTTCTTCTCCTCCGAAATAGGAGGAGGTATCCTATTGGGGTGACAGTCATAGGATTACCTCTGTGTTAAGTTCGGATAGGTAGGCATTTGCATCCATTGTACATACCATTGCATATCATGTTAGCATAGTTGGAGTTGCATTTTTCATATTTTTTTGATTCATTATGTATATATGGGCTAAAGAGCAAAAGATCAAAAAAATAAAGCTAAGAGTAAAAGGCAATGAATGGGCTAGGAAATAATTGCATTCATGACAAGGTGTAGCTCGCCCTCCACAAAGGCACCCATAGATAAGACTCTACATTTCCCTGTTATCACATGCACCCCATGCCACCTCATATACTTACATGAGTTGGACTACACTCCACCTGGGAAACACCCCAAAATTAAGAGAGGTTAGCCCAATAGGACACCCTAACACACTGTCTCCAAACCTAACTTGTCAAATTGCATAATGTCTTTGAGCATTTATTTGGGGTTAAGGGGGGTTTGATGCACATGTTCGGGTAATTTAATTAATAGATCTTTGTGACTTATGAACCCCTAGAGGGCGTACTTCTTGTTGCTACAAGACCTTTACCGGTGGACAGGTACACATGAGGAAATGATTAGCTCGGACCTTCATGGGAGCTCAAAGCCCACAGATGGATGTTTAAACCCCAACCAGGGGTAAGAAGAGATTGAAGGTTTACACTGGATGAAGGAAGGACGTTGCCTTTGGGGGCACTCTAGCAGGCCTAGATGAACGAGTCCCAACTATCTTAACTTGCATGATGGCCTTGGAAGGCCTAGAGACCACCAACCTAGCCCATGACATCATCATTTTGCGGTTGGAGTTTCATGGAGGTGATGTTCTGGTGAAGGAAGGGTGTTTGGAAAAACGTTTGGCAGTTGATGGTGTGATTAGGCCTTGGGGGGGGCAACGTTTCAATTTTTGGGGTTGAACGTCCCCCATTGGAGCTCAACATCACCCTAGAGAGGGCATGACATCAACCTACTGGGGTTTTGTTGACCGCCTCTCCAACACAGGTGGTCAACTCCATGTGCCATGAAGAGATGCATCATCAGATGCTCATTTGTCGAAGATTTTGGTTCTACAGGGCATGTTTGGCCCCAACACTTCTTTTTGTAACTGGAATTTCCGCACCCCTGCGTGGGTTAATAATGTAATAGGTCTGCATGATTCATGTCTAGGTCAGTTACCTTGGGATCGGTTCACTGGGAGAGTTCCTTTCAACGAGGGTTTTTTATCCTCGGGCTATCAATTGGGCTTTTCAGCCTTATTGATTTCCCTTGAGTCTTTCCCTCGCACTTGCAATAATTCCTCCAAAGTGGTGAACGACGTTCTAGTGGGTTTATCTTTTGGTAACTATTATAGGGAATTATTGTAAAAGACCATGCAAGACATCTTAGAAAGTTTCACGGAATTCCAGTCTAAGTTTTTTTTAATTAATTAATTTTTAATTAAATTTCCCTAAGTTTGGAGGTTTAATTATTTAATTAATTAATTACTTTT
Source organism: Picea mariana (assembly GCA_032191745.1). Classification (NCBI taxonomy): domain Eukaryota; kingdom Viridiplantae; phylum Streptophyta; class Pinopsida; order Pinales; family Pinaceae; genus Picea; species Picea mariana. The sequence continues at coordinate 707,190 of JASDQU010736356.1, read as the reverse complement.
GAGCAAAAATTGTAAAAACTAGGTCCTTGGACTTTTGATAGGGGTAATTGTGCTCAAAAGAAATGGAATAGCAACCCCCACATCCATGGACCAAGTTTCAGCTCATTCGTACAACTTTAGCCATGGATTTGTCCACCCGGAGTGTCAGTCGGTCTAAAACAACAATTTTAATTGCTAAAGTCCAAACATGGCAAAAATGTAAAAATTGTAATAATGAGTTAGAGAATGTAAAATGATGGAATAAAAGTTAGAGAGAGACCCCCTAAGCATAACATAACCCTCCTAACCTTTTCCAACCTCTTCTAACCCCTTACACCCTCTTTTCACTCAAAAGTTACACCCCCTAAGGGAATTGACATTTTTCCTTGATGGTGGACGTTGTGACTTAAATGGGGCCCCCTCTCATGAGTTACGACTCTCTTTAACCCCCACATCACCTCCTAGGGTGATCCCACTCCCATTTCCTCATTAATCCCCCTCCATTCCTTGCATTTCCCCCTTTTATTGCGCCCTCCAAGGAGAGTTACGCCCCCCTCTTGTGGATCTCCAATGAAAATTCGTTTTTAATTGTTGGGGCCTCTTCCTCTCCCTTGGCACGAATCCCATAGACCTCCCACTACTCTTTGATTGATCCCAACACTTCCCTCACCAATCTACACCCTAGATCTATGATCTAAACCCTAGATGATGAGCACTAGCCTTGAGATCTACTCATATGCTTGGTGTTGGACACTTGGCATTGATCCAAGAGAGGTAGGTTTGCCTCTCCAAGTATAAATAGATCCCTCTCCTCACTCCCAAATCACCATATATTGAGCTATTGTTATGCTACTTGATTTTCCACTCTCTCTCTCTATTGTTCCATCATTTCCATTCTATGCTCTTAGGGTTTTGGAGTATTTTCTCACCAAGATCTATTTTCTTGAGTAATAATAAAGAAGAAGCTTTGGAGGATAAGTAGAGAAGCAATGCATGTTCTTGTTCTTCTTATGCAGATGAGGTAAACTTGTATCGATTTGTTTGATGATTGTACACATTGGATCTTAGGTAAAGTGTTACTTGGGTAGATTTATCAATGCATGTTCTTGTAGATCTATATATCTTGATATGTTAGATAGGATTGAAGTGTCATCTTGTTAACATATTCAACATATTATCTCTTGTATGCACATCATCTTTCAAGTTTTTGTGGGTTTTGCTTCAAGGGTTTCATTGGGAACACCACAAGCAAGAAGGATCTCTTGAGACACATCTATACTCCATGCTTTTCTAACCCTTTACTCTTCTTCTATATTGTTGTTCATTCACATATATTGCAGCTAGCATAATCTAGTAAGATAGGTCATTTTATATCAAAATTTTCAAATTTTTCTTAAGAAAAATTTTTGCCCTAAAAAGGCAAAAGTTTTTCTTCATTTGTAAAGTTGTGTGTGACATTTCCAGCAAGCATAGTTTGCTAGTTTTTGCAGGTTCAGATCTGGTTGAGAGGGGTTTTGGCTACCCAAAGGCATCCACACAACACTCAAAGGCCCCCCAAGGGATTGGTAGCTATTTCTCAACCTCCTTTGTCAAATTCTAGGCTTTCTTTTACATTTTCTCCTTCTTTTGCTTGCTTGTAGTGGCTCACATTTGTGGGAGGACAGAGGGTACGACCCCCTCCCACGTGTGAACCTTGGGTAGTTAGGGTTTTAGTCTAGATCTTAATTTTTATCTTTCTTTTTGCCTTTCTCTTGCTAGGACGTGAGGGTTTGTCAGATAAAGGGTATCTCCCAAACCCTAGGACGTGGGGTAGGGTTTGCTTGCTTGTCTTTTCGTTTGTTTGTTCTCTTTCTCCCTTTGCTTGCTTCTTGGTTTTCTTCTTGGCTTGCTTCTTTTCTTCCCTTGTTTGCTTGCTTGTTTCTTTCCTCAATAATTTCTTAATAAGCAAGATAATTAATTGCCTACCTTGTTGGGAGAGGAATACCCCAAAAGGTTAGGTTAGGGTTTTTAACATGTGGTTAATGATCTAGATGTTATAATGTTCTAATATCCTAGATCTAGATTTAATACATTTAATAACACTCTAGCTTAAGCCTATTGGGCACCTAAATCAACTTAACTAAATCTCATGCATGCTTAGTCTACTACAAATGCTTATTTTTATGTCTCATGCTTAGATCTATGAACTAAATGCTTAACTAAGTGAATGGTGTTTTGTTTATTGCATAGATCTTTTGATGCCATGTGCTTAGAGTAACTTCTTTCTTTTAAGTTGATAAGTAGGCACACATAAATCTTCTTCTCTTTCACACTCGATGCTCTTATTTAAATGCTATTGAACATGGTATAAGTGTGATTATATATCTTCTATTGGTTGGCAAGTTGTTCTTGCCTTTTGTTATTTATCTTCAAGCTATCTATATTGTGCATTTTAGTGACATATACATGTGTTAATGCTATCGGTCTTGTAACTTAAACAACACACTTCTAAGGCCAAAGTAAGTTTCGGCCAAGTCACTAAATCGCCATTAAATAGTGTCATAAAATCTTTAAAACACTCCTAAAAGTCTACCTAACTAATATATAAACTTAATAGACTCTTTAGGGTACTTTAGACCACCATCTTCACCATCTAAAATGGGGCTTGAGGAAAACAACGGAGGGTGTAGGCAGGGGACTGTCTCACAACACACAGGATGTGTCCTCTCCGAGAAGTACTCTTGTTTTGGGCTGACTGAGAAAGCTAGGGTTAACCTCGTTGCTATACTATCTTGGGCATCCAACAGTTATTTGGCAATAGGAGGAGGAGGCTTTGGTGAAAGCTTAATCAAATTTGAAAACCTTTAAAAAAGATTAACAACTTAACCTGGGACTTAACTCTTTAAAACTACTTGTGGGTTTAATATTTAAGCATGGTTGGTCTTCATCTCTAATACTTCTGCTTATTTTTCCTTCTTCTTAATGTATTGATGATCATCATCTTGATGCTTTGATGTGATCCTTTAATCTCTTGATATCCTGCACAAACACAAATAGATAATTGGTTAGCTTGTTGTTGTAATCTATCAATCTTTAAATTGCAAATCTTGTAATTATTTTGAGTTTTATTATCCTTTGTAAGTAATATTGTAATCTACTTGTAGCGAACAACCCCCTAACTTAGTTGACCCCTTGCCCAATCTTTAGGCACTAGTCTTAATTGCCCTAGGAAAAGGCTTGACTTGCATACTAACCATTGCATCTGGCATTGTTGCTTGTGCATCTTAGGATTAGAATCCCCCAAACCTTGTAAATAATTAAAACTAACTCCTAGAACTTAACTCTAAAACTAATCTAGAAACTAGGGACTACCCCCCTGTTGACCGCCTATTCAGCTAGGGGGTCAACTCATGTGCCATGAAGATACGCATCATCAGATGCAAGTATGTTGAAGACAGTATTGGTTCTACTTGGGCATTTGATGCTCCAGCACAAAATTTTGTAATCGAAATTTCCACACCCCTGCGTGGGTTAATAATGTAATAAGTCTGCATGGATCATAGTTAGGTCAGGTACCTTGGGATGTTTTCATTGGGAGAGTTCTTTTCACCGAGGGTTTTTTATCCTCAGGTTGTCAATTGGGCTTTTTAGCCTAGTTGATTTCCCATGAGTTTTTCCCTCACACTTGCAATAATTCCTCCAAAGTGGTGAACGGCGTTCTAATGGTCTCATCCTTTGGTAGCTATTGTTTAGGAATGATGTAAATGACCATGCCAGACAGTGTAGAAAGTTTCGCGGAATTTCGTCAAGTCTAGATAGGTTTTTTTTCATTAATTAAATTTAATTAATTTTCCTAAGGTTGGAATTTTAATTATTTAATTAATTAAATATTTTTGAGCAAATATTGTAAAAACTAGGTCTTTGGGCTTTTGATAGGGGTATTTGTGCTCAAAAGAAATGGAAAGGCACCCCCTACACCCATAGACCAAGTTTCAGCTCAGTGGGACAAAGTTTGCTATGCATTTGTCCACTCAGAGTCAGAGTCAGTCAAAACAGCAATTTTAATTGCTAGGGTGACATTGCCAGAATGTCAAATTTTTGTAATATTTGAGTTATTGAGTGAGTGATAAGGTGGATAAGAGCAAGTTAGACCCTCCTAACCTACCCAACCCACTTTACAACTTAAACACACCCTCCTAACCTACCCAACCCACTTTACAACTTAAACACACCCTCCTAACCTTACCCCCTCACTCCTTAGCTCACGCCCTAGGGGGATTCACGCCCCCCTCACCACATAACCTTTGAATTAACCCTTGATACTTGGAGTGGGCCCCTCCTATGTGAGGTGCGCCCCTCCTAAACCCACACATCACTTAACCTTAGCCCCCCACACTCTAACTCACACCTAAACCCACGCCCCTCACTCTACCTCACGCCCCCAAGGGGGAAAAACGCCCCCTTTCACCCAAAACCTTAGTCAAAGCACTCAAACCTTTTGTGGGCCCCTCTCTTTTGCCTAGTGCGCCCCTCCTAGACTCCTACCTCACCATTCCATGGCCCACACACCTTCCACCTCACCTATCCATGACCAAAACCCTAGCTAGGGCGCCCCCTCCTTGAGATTGGTGCTCTTTGCTTGAGATTTGACACTTGGATTTCATCCAAGTGCCCTCACTTTGCCTCTTGACGTATAAGTAGAACCTCTCCTCACCCTTTTCTTCACCATTCTTTGAGCTAGTGTTATTATGCTAAAATTTCACCTCACTCTCTCTTTTGCTCTTGCCATCTTGCCATCTCACTCATTGCTCTTGAGAGTCTTGGAGCAAGTATTTCTCCAACACTCTCATATTGGATATTGGATTAATAAAGCTTTGGAGGATTTTAAAAACACCAAGAGTATTCTGGTTGCTTTCTTGCACATGAGGTGACTTTGTATTGTTCAAGTTTTTGTGTAGTTGTGAGTAGATTTTTGGTAAAGTATTTTACTAGAGTAGATTAGCAAAGAGTATTCTTGTTGGTTTATACTTGTTTGGATAGCTAAGGGTTTGAAGTATTTCATATTGTTAGTCTATTCAATCTTGTTATCTATTTCCTTGCTTCACATATTGCTTTGAGTTTTGCAGGTTGTTTCAAAGGGATTATTGGGATAGCATCAAGAACGAGCCTACCCTTAAAACCTTCTCACACTCCTAGCTTTCTTAATCTCTTATTTTCTGCATACATTTCATTTATATTTCAGTTTTCTAACCCTCTTAGATAGGTCAAATATTTACATTTCAACTTGGATATTTTATGTGGAAATTTTCTGTGTAAAAACAGAAATTTTTCTTAACTTTTTTTGGTGTTTTGCAGCATTTCCAGCAAGCTTTTGCTTGTTGGTTTTTGCAGGTTCTTACCAGAAACAAGGGAAAACGCTGCCCAAATCCATCCTCCAGACTTCCCCAAGAACCCTCCTTGGTTGGGTAACGATTCTCTTACCTTTCCTCTTGTAATTTCCATGTTTTTCCTTCTATTTCATTGATTTTTTTTGTATCATTGTAAGCTAACATACATTGCCTACACCTTGGGAGTGTGCTTGGCCTAGCCAACCCCCCAATATCGTTGGGCTAGAATAGTTTGCTCTTTTTTTAAGTTATTTTTTATTTATTTGTTGGCCCCTCTTGTCCACAAGACAAGGTAGTGTGGTCCTTTTCAAAATAATAGTCTTGCTTATTTGTTCAACCCTCTTTGGCCAAAAATGGTAGGTTTGCCTCCACCTTGGCCATTGTTAGTGGTTTTCTTTTCCAAGTTTTTTTCATTATTTTAATAAGTTAATGTGCCTACATCTTGGGAGAGTAATCCCCAAAATCGTGAGGCTTAAAGGAAAACTTACATTTTGATGATTTATATGCTTAATGGTTTAAAATATGCTAGATAGTCATCTCATCTAAGTTTCTTTTCTTTCAAGTCATTCCTCTTACATATGCTCATGCTCAATATGGTAAATGGTTTAATGGTTTAGAATCTATCTTAAGTGCTAACACTCATCTTTTTTCATAAGTCATTATGCTATTTACAATTTCAAGTATATGTGATCTAGTCATGGTTTAAGATCTTACTCATTGCTTTGTTAAGTTTTTATTTGTCATGCACATCTTTCATTTCAATGGTTAAACATATGTGTGGATGAGTAATATAAGATCTTAAGGTTTCACTATCATTATCACTAAGCAAGTTGTTCTTGCCCTTTTTCTTTTGCAAAGTTGAATATCTAATGATGGATGGGATGCTATGGTGAATGTCTTTGTTCTATGAGTTTTTCATTCATAATATCTTAACTTCATGGGCTAAACATTTACATTCATAGCTTTACAGTTTCAAGCAATTTTCTGTTATAAGTGGCAAGTTGTTCTTGCCTTAATTTCACATTTTGCTTTCAAGTTCACATATGGAATGGTGATGAATGAATGATATATATCTTGCAGCTTTCCATTCATGCTTTGATGTGTTTATGGTCATTTGATTTACATCTTGAAAGCACACATTTCCATCAATTTCACTTTCGGTTTTGGGCTAAAAACTAAAATTTTGGACACCTAAAACACTCCTAAAATCAACCCAACACACCTAAAGACCCACCCGAGGGTCATAATAACATTTTAGACAACATAGGTAGCTTTATTCAGCCATCTCCACCATCGAAAACGGGTTTGAGGGATACCCGGACGGAAGTGGCGGGGGACCGTCCCGTGATCCTCCAAGTGGGGATCCTCTCCGAGAGAACTCTTACTGTCAGAACTGACCTGGGAAGCTAGGGTGGGTCTCGTTGCCTTACTATCTTGAGCACCCGGCAGTTATTTGGCCAAGGGAGGAGGAAGCTTAAAGCACCAACATAGTTTAGGGGGAGGGAAATAAAATTAACTTAACTTTTAAGAAACTCCTTAACCATTTAGTTGCATAGAAAATCTTTGTGTGTTTGGGGGTCTTAGATTTATGTGTAGGAACACACGTTGGTAATAATCTCATGCTTAATATTCTTATTGCAACTACATGGTTTATGTCTTTAATGTTTCATGTTGTTATGAGCATATGAGTTAAACATTGTACATCTTTTGTTTCATTGCTTTTGTGGTGTGATTCAAGAAGGGGTTGAGTATCCCACTTGGGGAAGCATCACCTTCTTGAGTCTTGAGTGCTTTTTATGGTTGCCAGTGAAAGCAGTCCAATAGAGTAAGTGTTATTGGGGCATGCTTGGCTCATGTGTTGATCTCATTTTGATTCTTTTGTATCTTTGTATCTATTTGTATCTTGTAATCATTGTAACATCTTTAATTCTTTTGTAAGTAATTGTAATCTTTGGTTTGGGGTAGTTTTACTTATTTTTACTTGTAATATTTTGTAATCAAACACCCTCAAACTTAGTTGACCCCTTGCCCAACCTTAGGCACTAGTCTTAGTTGACTTAAGGAAAGGATTGATTGTCATATAGATAGACTTGCACTTTGCATTTGTTGCCTTAGCATCTTAGGCTAGTTTTCCCCCTTAGCCTTTAACAAAATAAAACCAACTCCTAGAACATAAACGTTAAATCAAATCTAGTAACTAGGGTCTACCCCCCTTGGCTTCCCTAGGAGTAAGCCTAGACGGAAGAGGTTCCAGTCAAGGTGACAATGTGGACTGAGAACCTAGGCATTGTGCCTCGAAGGACACACTAAGTGAGCCGGACTTTGCTCACGTTTGCAAGTGTGTATTAGGATGGCAACACCCTCTTAGCTTCCCTAGGAGTGAGCCTAGACGGAAGAGGTTCCGGTCAATGTGACAGCGTGGGTTGTGAACCTAAGCATTGTGCCTCCAAGGACACACTAAGTGAGTCAGACCTAGCTCACGTATGCAAGTGTGTATTAGGACGACAACATCTTTGGCGCCGTTGCCAAGGATAAGTCATTTATCCTTGGTCAAAATGACTTAATTTTTTTTTTAGAACTAAAAAATTCTTTGAATTTGCATTTGTTGTTTTTGTTTGCTTCCTTTCCAAGTGGCGACTCCATTGAACAAATATATCAAGTATACTGCAAGGAGCAATCCTTGTTGGCTGCTTGAAATTCTTGGGGAAGAAGCACTCATTAATGTCCAATTCTTGTTCCAAACATAATAAATTGACTTATGTTTTCCTTCTTGTTTTTGCTTTGTTTGATGCTCTTGTTTCTCTAAAATAGACTTGGTCATCTGGCGACTCCACTTTAAAATAAATTGACAAAGTTTTCTTCGAGAAGAAACTCACGGCTTGTTCTCTGCATCCTTGAACTTGAAAAGGTTTTTGGATGAAGTTAGCATGTTTCCACATGAATCAGATGATGACTTTATGGAAAGATGGAGGGGAAAGAACCTTCCAGATATGGACACAATCAGTTCAGACACAGAAGAAGATACTCCACCAGATCCCATTAAGGAGCTTAAAGAAATAATTCTGAACATAAATATGCCCATACTAAACAGCTTGAGGCCATGTAATTGGCCCATGCCAAACAATTTGAGGCCATGAACTTACAACTAGATATCATGGAGGCTCGCCTTGCAAAAGATGAGACTTATATTGAATACCCAGACCCCCTTGAACATGATCTTGACAATGAAGAAGATGAAGAAATTCATTGGGAGATTCCGGATGAATCCATGGATGAGCTGGTCACTGATTTTGAGGATATAAAAGAACTTCTGTTTGAAAATGTTGAGTATTTAGATGATTCAAGTCACCACCCTCCTCCCGAGGAACCGAATTTTTTGAAGAATGACTTTGAAAATCTTAAGGAAAACAGTATGATGGTTCCTGTGGTCTGTTCTTTTTCAACCTTTCAACCAAAAGATGAGTTAATGCAGAATTATGTGGAAATGGAAGGCAGCTTCAGTTTAACGATGTCATATCATTATGAGTATCGATTGGCCTCCCACTTTGAAAGTCATGAGCAGCAAAGTATTCAGAGTTTACACGGCTTGTCACATTCCAGTGTTTGGTCAAAGGAAGGAAGGAACATGATCCTTGGCTGGTTCTTCCTCACAAAAAGTTCCAAGTTGATAAAACTTGGGAAGGGGTCTTATGTGAGTCATTCTGGACTAGGATGTTTCAGACACTTGTGGCATCATTTCATCCATTACATGGGTGGTTGTAACGTATCTCTAAACCTTCCTTGTATTTTAATTTTGTATTATTTCATTCATTATGTCAATATGTACTTAAAAAAAAATTCTGTATCATAATTTCATTTTGTAATTATATGATGTTGTACTTTAGTTATTTCATTATGTAAATGTTGTATATAGCATTCATTGATTTAATCATGTATATATGTATTCTTATGTTGGTTATTGGTGAGCACTCTATTGTAGGTGTTGGATTCTCGTATGCTCTCCGTCTCGAGTGAGAAGATCAAACACATGTCTCCATGTGGAGCCAATTGTTGACCACCTCTCCAACACAGGTGGTCAACTCCATGTGCCATGAAGAGATGCATCATCAGATACTCATTTGTCGAATATTTTGGTTCTACAAGGCATGTTTGGCCCCAACACTTCTTTTTGTGACTGGAATTTCCGCACCCCTACGTGGGTTAATAATGTAATAGGTCTGCATGAGTCATGTCTAGGTCAGTTACCTTGGGATCGGTTCACTGGGAGAGTTCCTTTCACCGAGGAATTTTTATCCTCAGGTTATTAATTGGGCTTTTCAGCCTTATTGATTTTCCTTGAGTTTTTCCCTCACACTTGCAATAATTCCTCCAAAGTGGTGAACGACGTTCTAGTGGGTTTATCTTTTGGTAACTATTATAGACAATCATTGTAAATGACCATGCAAGACATCTTAGAAAGTTTCGCGGAATTCCGTCGAGTTTAAGTTAGTTTTTATTAATTAATTAATTTTTAATTAAATTTCCCTAAGTTTGGAGGTTTAATTACTTGATTAATTAATTATTTTTGAGCAAAAATTGTAAAAACTAGGTCCTTGGACTTTTGATAGGGGTATTTGTGCTCAAAAGAAATGGAATAGCACCCCCCACATCCATGGACCAAGATTCGGCTCATTCGGACAACTTTATCCATGGGTTTGTCCACCCGAAATGTCAGACAGTCTAAAACAGCAATTTTAACTGCTAAAGTCCAAACATGGCAAAAATGTAAAAAATGTAATAATGAGTTAGAGGATGTAAAATGATAGAATAAAGGTTAGAGAGAGACCCCCTAAACATAACATGACCCTCCTAACCTTTTTCAACCTCTTCTAACCCCTTACACCTTCTTTTCACTCAAAAGTTACGCCCCCCCC
>JASDQU010736356.1:685835-696373 GCA_032191745.1 Picea mariana | reverse complement strand
CCTAACTATGATCCATGCAGACATTATTACATTATTACCCTCGCAGGGGCGTGGAGATCCCGTTTACAAAAATATAAGTGCTGGTGTTTAAAAACACCCAGTAGAACCCTGCTGTCTTCGACATAGATAATCTTCATGAAATGAGTTGACCTCTGTGCTAAACCAGCGGTCAACAGGATCAATAGGCTCAATTGTCTCCCTCTGAACTAGTGGAGGGTGAGGGGGAGAAGGCACCATCTCTTCATGTTTCTCACTATCAGTCTCCATGTGCGATAGATTTCCTGAAGGCTACCTCCTCCTCGAAGGTAACATCTCTTCTCACGTCAATGTGTATCCGACTAGGGATGTAGATCCAGTATTCCTTCGAAGACTCACTGTACCTCACAAATGTACCCTTTCTGCTTGAAGGGTCTAGTTTGGTCATTTTCTCCTTGGGTACATGAATGTATATTGGACACCCAAATATCCTGAAGTGTTCAAACTCACACTTTCACTCTGGTGAAGGCCTTCTAGGGGTTCATGTTCCTCAAACTTTTATGAGGACTTCTGTTCTGAGCATACACTGCAGTCATGCATGCCTCACTAGTTGTTTCCTCTTTATGGGAGAACCCTCTTTCCACAAGTCTTCTTCTCAACATAAAAAAAAAACTTCATCTTTCAATTGTACCCAATTGATATTCCAGTATGTCACATGATCCATCTTTGGAGGTATTGCTCCACATAGAAATACCATATTTTCCACAAGCTAGGGCACATCACAAAAATGATGTACTGGTGATTCTCCGTTAAATATTATGGGCAGAAGGAGATAAATGAAAAAAACAACTCCTCGTTGAATAGCATATTATGTGAGCTTTTTCCTTGGCTAAATAGCAATACTATTACTCCGATGTACAATCCAATTATGAGTGTTGCAATGTACTCACTCATCCATCTATTCTCCTCTAAAAGATGCCCAATTACAATGCAAGCACGGAGTAGAGTAATAAACAATGTTATTGCAAGCACTGAGGAGTGATCCGATGTATTGGCAAGGCCCATCTTCACAAGAAATGAGCGCAGAGGACCCATCTGAACAACCATGGTCGGGTCAATAGGAGCGCCCATGGTTGAACTCGATCCTAGACAATTTTCAGTTTTGCTTCATGAAAACACAAACCTGAATCAACCAACCCCACGTCAAATAAAATCTAGCCTTGCAGAATTTAAGCTCAGACCTACGCATTCCCAACTGTAATAGGAAATTCTCGCTATGAGCAGAACGCCAACCATTGAACCTCCAACACTTTGAACAAAAAACATGCACGAAGGTAGTATTTCCGGCCACATCTCAGCAAATTGACCTGTATCAACAACCTTCTGAAACTTACAAGCCTTAGTTCCATTAAGTCACCCCGCCATAACTTCCTTGCAGCTAGCATTAAACAAATGGCCGTGAGGTTGATAACAATGAGATGTTAAAACTCTATACCGACAGTCATCCTCCACATGGATTATCTCTCCTACGATATAGTTACTACAATTGTCAGCGTCGTCAGGGACGGTCAGGAATGATTGCAGCGCCTCCAGTGGTTCTGAGACACTACAACGTTTTTACCTCTGGAGAACCTGAAAAGAGTAAGGCAATTGGATGCCAAGCTGGCAAAAACTCTGCCTAGGATAAGAACTTGGAACCAGGAAACTAAACATCCGGTCATTCTGCTAAGAAAATGCAGACAAATGTTAGGATTGTCGATGGTGGGCGTCCAACAAAGAAAACACCAGTCCTCTCCCATGCCTTTCAAACACTCCGTTGCATCCATAGACATAAGGTTGCAACAGTGCCAGACGAGTAGGAGCCAATAGTGTTGTTGTTTCTTCCTGAAACAACCTTTTCTTCTACTCTACTAATCTGAGCTGTTCAATCTGAGCCACGCCGAGGCCTCTCTAAGGTTGTTTCTTCTGAATTGCGACGTTGTTGCTCATGATATTGCTCATCTTCGTTGTCGCTCTGCTACCAACCTTGCAGGGAGGATACAAGAACTCATTCTCTTTGTTGTTGTTGGTAGCTGCTTCAGCTGGAGGACATTGCGGCCTACCAGAAGCCTTTTCTTTCCGGACGTGAACAATAGTAACGTTGCCATTGTGAATTTCATATTTACCTGGGCCCTCCCGTGAGGGAGTCAACCCAGACCTGCTCTGATACCATGTTGGTTTTCGTTCATATGAGATATGAGAGATATTTGATAAATTATTACAATAATGAGTGTTCCATATATAGGGAACATAAGGTGACCATCCATGAAAGAATGCGTCCCTTGAATAATCAATAATTAATTATTATTATCATTTACTTATTATATTCTATATTTAATAATCAATAATAATTATATTGTTAATGTCTTCCCGATGTTGTCCAAACATCAACATTTTGCTCCACGATGCCCCATCTGCCCTAAAAAAGGCTAATGTCTCCCTTGGAGGGGCTTTTACTCTCCTTTCAATTTGATTTAGGGTTTTAACTTGACAATTTAATGTAAAACAGTATGATTTGATATTTTGGCCTTGTCGACCTTTTTACCTAACCTAAAATGTAAAATTAGGTCAAGGTTTTGTATAAATGGGAGATTTTCACTCTCATTTTATCATCATCACTCACTCACCACTTGGTGAGGTCTGAAATTTGCGCCCTATCTTGGGTTATTGGCTGATTTAAGGAGGCGCACTTGTTGAAGGAAGACATGTTTTGGCATATTTTGGTATTTCTCTTGAAGGAAGGTGTTACAACTAGGGTTTGCATGGTTATTTCTTGATGAATTGTAAGTATTTTTCTGCAAAACTTCTTGAATGAATGGTTGTATTCTAATTTCTTGCATATGTTTATGAATTTTGTTGAATCAAAACCCTAGGTGACAAGCACACAAGTAGGTCCTTGTCTCATGTCCTCTGATAGAGAAATTTTCAGCCATTAAAGAAGAAAAAGAGAGCCTAGTCGTAGCTACACTCATTTTTCTTCCTCTCCTTTGCTAGCCGTACCATTTAGAATTCAAGAGGAAGAAGACGTCCCAGGCCTAGGTTATCTACACTTAGGGTCGTTTTTCTTTTAGGGTTTGATGAAAGGGCCTTGTTGTAGCAACACTCTCCCTCATTAAGCCTTCTTGTCTTGATTTTGTGCTTCATTTCAGCTAGCCATTTTGCCAAGTTGACCTAAGGAAGGAGGAGAGAGCACAAGGCCTTGCTGTAGCAACACCAGAGTGAGCCTCTCTCCCCTAGGGTTTTGATTTTGAGGCCTTGCCTTAGCAACACCTCAAAACTTCTCCCTCTTGTCCTTAGTCTTTGTTTCCTTCAACTCTTGCGTCCTTCATTATTGACTCCATTAAACCCTAAGGCACTGATCCTAAGACTTCAAGCGTACAAGTAGAACTTGATCTAAATACTCTCAAAACTTTTGAATTGAAACCCTAACTACTAACCCTAGTCTAGGAGCTAACCCTACTCTTGACCGCCTATTCAACTAGGGGGTCAAATCCATGTGCCATGAAGATATGCATCATCAGATGCAAGTATGTTGAAGACAATTTGGTTCTACTGGGCATTTTATGCCTCCAGCACAAAATTTTGTAAACGGAATTTCCGTACCCCTGCGTGGGTTAATAATGTAATAGGTCTGCATGGATCATAGTTAGGTCAGGTACCTTGGGATGTTTTCATTGGGAGAGTTCTTTTCACCGAGGGTTTTTTATCCTTAGGTTATCAACTAGGCTTTTTAGCCTAGTTGATTTCCCATGAGTTTTTCCCTCACACTTGCAATAATTCCTCCAAAGTGGTGAACGGCGTTCTAATGGTCTCATCCTTTGGTAGCTATTGTTTAGGAATGATGTAAATGACCATGTTAGACATTGTAGAAAGTTTCGCGGAATTTCGTCGAGTCTAGATAGGTTTTTTTTAATTAATTTTCCTAAGGTTGGGATTTTAATTATTTAATTAATTAAATGTTTTTGAGCAATAATTGTAAAAACTAGGTCCTTGGACTTTTGATAGGGGTATTTGTACTCAAAAGAAATGGAATAGCACCCCCTACATCCATGGACCAAGTTTCAGCTCAGTCGTACAACTTTAGCCATGGGTTAGTCCACCTAGAGTGTCAGTCAGTTAAAACAACAATTTTAATTGCTAAGTATGACATTGCCGAAATGTCAATTTTTGTAATAATGAGTTAGATGATGTGAAATGTTGAAAGGATGGTTAGAGAGAGACCCCCTAACCATAACCTTAGCCTCCCAACCTATTCTAACCCCTTACCCACCTTCTACACTCAAAAATCACACCCCCTAGGGGGATTGACGTTTTTCCTTGGTGGAAGTTGTTGTGACTTATTTGGGGGGCCCTCTCATAAGTTATGACTCCTTTTAACCCCCACATCACCTCCTAGGGTGATCCCACTCCTTTTTTCTCATTAATCCCCCTCCATTCCTTCATTTTCACCTTTTTTTGCCCCCCTCCAAAAGGAGTTACGCCCCCCTCTTCTAGAAACTCCACAAATGATTTTTTTTTAATTATTTGAGACCTCTTGTTAAATTTAAAGCAGTTGCAAGAGCCATTCTCCGGGAGGATGGCAAAGACCCTAGCTGAGATCTAGGGCCCCCAATGCACTCCTGGGGATTTGGTCTGGGACCAAACAGTCAGTGCCATGGCAAAAGACCCCTAAGAGGGCCCCTAGTAGATGACTGGGGTTCTTGGTCTAGGACCAAGCAGCTAAAATCCCCTAGATATGTCTAGGGCCCCTAGAAAAGTCCAGGGTACCCATGCCTAGGGCATGGGTTGATCCTTGGTCTTGTACCTTGGTGGATAAGACCCCTGAGAGGGCCCCCAATATACGACTGGGGTTCTTAGTCTAGAACCAAGCAGTTAAAGCCCCTAGATAAGCCTAGGACCCCTGGACATAGTCCAAAATACCCATGCCTGTGGCATGGGTTGATCCTTGGTCTTGGACCTTGGTGGATAAGACCCCAGGAAAAGTTTCGGGGCTACTTGATCCTCGATCAAGTATTTTGTTGGTGTATGACCTTCCTTGAAGAAGGACATGACCACATGAGGGATAAGTCCCATATGCAATGATGATAAAATTAAAAAGGTCACTTTGAGAATGAATGGACAAGTATTGCCACCATGTCACCCTTCTTTAAACCCCCTCCTTCACCCTTGCTTATGTTTTTGGGGTTTTGGTTTTTTCTTTAGGGGTTAATGAGAAAATATAAATTAAATATTTAATTATAACATGTTTAATTAATATTTATATTAATTAAACGTGTTATTTTAAATGATATTTTAATTAATATTTTTATTACCTTAACCTAGCCTAAAAGTATAAAAAGAACCCCCCTACCCCTCACTTCACACATTTTTTTTGGATCATTTGTTCTTTCCTTTGCTGCGGCCCCTACCAATTGTTGTTAGAGTGTTGTCTGAGGTTGCTGCGGCCCCCTTCTGCTGGTGAAGTCTCTTATTGATGCGGCCCCCCTCCTACTTGCTGCTGTGTGGGGTTTTCTGTGGTGCGGCCCCTTCTTCTCTTCTGCTAACAGTGGTGCAGCTCCCTCTGTTATGAGTTGGTTGGTAGATGCAGCCCTCTTATCTGTTGTATGGAGTGAGTGCAGGGTGGCTCAGTCCTTCCCCATTGCTGCTATGAAGTGAGTGTAGGTGACTCGCCCTCTCCTTTGCTGTGTGGGGTGACTAGGTTGCGGCCCCTCCTATTCTGCTGTGGTGTGACTAGGGTGTAGCCCTTCTTGTTCTGCTGTGTTGAGCCTTTAGGGTGCGGCCCCTCTTATTTTTGTTGTGTTGAGCCCTTAGGGTGTGGCCCCCCTTGTTCCTGTTGTGGTGAGCATTTAGGGTGCAGCTCCTCTTCCTGCTGTGATGAACTTGTAGGGTGCGGCCCTTTTACTATTGTGAAAAATTGGTGTGTGCTGCCCTACTTTCTGCTTTGGCCCGTGGGGTGTTTGTTTTCTCTGTTCCAACCATGACCTTTTTCTTTGGCCTTTGGTCTTCCTGAGTAAGGGTTTGTCCATAATAATTCTGTGTAAGAGTTTGCATGTTTCACTCACTGTTTGTGTGAGGGTTTGACTGTGGGAATTCTTTGTGACCTTATCCCCTTGGTGGCAAGAAAGTTTCATCATCTCTTAGCAAGAGATCCAACCTATATGGTGGATCTATGACCTGGACTTTGCCTGAGCATAATTATAAATGGTTCTGAATCTCTTGTGATGGCTGTGACTTCTTCAGAGGTAAGGTTTCAGGACAAGGTAAACTTTCTACTAATCACTTTCAGATCTGAACTTTGCTTTGATCTCAGTACTGTTTGATCTATATAGATTTGTGTATCAGCATTRACAGTTTTTAGATCTGAACTGTATATTGAGTTTACCTCTTGTTTCTATAGTTGTGATTTACTGTTTATGATCAGTTAGTTTAGATCTGTAGATCTGTATAAAGTTTAGGTCCAGTATTGAGGATTAGAATTAATGTTTACTCTAGATCTACTCTTTAACTAAATGACTCTACTATCTTAGATCTAAGCATACTTACTTGTTTTTCTGTTCAAATAGTGTAGAGTTGCTTACTAGATATCAGATCTAAGTGTCATCCTCATTCAAAAATAAAAAGATACCCTTGTTCTGCTTTACTACCCTATTTCTAACACCTCTCACCTTCCTTGGCATCAATCTCAAGGCCTCCCACACCTCTTTGCTTGATCCCAACACCTCCTAAAATTTTCTACACCCTAGATCTAGCTTTCAAACCTTAGATGGTGTGCCCTAGCCTTGAGATCTACTCTTATTCTTGGTGGTGGACATTTGGCATTGATCCAAGAGAGGTAGGTTTGCCTCTCCAAGTATAAATAGATCTCATTTCTCCTCCCCAACTCACCATTCTTTGAGCTAGTGTTACTATACTAGAATTTCATCCCACTCTCTTGCTCTTGCCATCTTGCCATTTCACTCATATGCTCTTGAGAGTCTTGGAGCAACTTGTTGCTGCAACACTCTCACTTGGATTAATAAAACTTTGGAGGATTTGTGGATCACTAAGAGTATTCTGGTTGCATTCTTCACATGAGGTGATATTGTGGTATTTGAGTTCATTTGGGTTGTGTTGAATAGATCTTAAATGAAGTATTTTACTTGGGTAGATTAGCAAAGAGTAGTCTTGCTGATTTATTTGTGTTGGGTAGCTAGTTTCTTAGAAGTATTTCAAGTAGTTAGCTTATCCATACACATTATCTATTCTATGCTCACTTTTGTCTCAAGTTTTGCAAGTTCATTTCAAGGGATTGTTGGGAAAGCCTCAAGGAGTCTTCCCTCAACCTCTACTTAAACTCCTAGTTTGTTTAGTCTTACATTTCTGTTTCATTTCATCATATATTTCAGTTTAATAATCATCTTAGATAGGTCATATATTTTCATTTTTCACTTGAAGATTTTATGTGAAAATTTTCTGCGTAAAAAACAGAAATTTTTCTTAACTTTGTTGTGTTGTGCAGCATTTCCAGCAAGCTTTTGTTTGCTGGTTTTTCCAGGTTCTTACCAGAAACAAGGGGATATGCTACTCAAGTTTATCCATACAACACTACAAAAGCTTCCACAATAGTTGGGTAAATTTCCCCTTCTCTTTCTCTTCTTTTTCTAGCATTGTAGCAAGCCCCCGGGAAGTTCCCTTGAGGCTTGCATTCTCTTGTATCATTTTGCTTCTTGTATTTTATTTCAGCAAACTTTAGTTGAATACACCTTGGGAGAGTGATTGGCAAAGCCAACCCTCCAAAATCGTTGGGCTAGATTTTAGATCTCATTTAAGTTTTTCTTTTCCAACCCTCTTTGGCACAACATTGGTAGGCTTGCCTCCACCTTGTGCCATTGTGAGTGGTTTGCCCATTTACATTTCAAGTTTTGTTTAAAGTTTAACTTGCCTACACCTTGGGAGAGTAACCCCCAATATCATATGGCTAGGATGGTAATATGTGAATGATTTCTCTTGCATACGTGTTTAAAATATTCAAGAGTTAGATTTCACACATATGCTAATCTTAGTTCAAGTCTTAGATGCATAGTTTCGTTTACATGCTTTGAGTTTCACTATGATCTAAGTAATAGCACATCTAAATGCAACACATATCTATGTTTAAGTGGTGATTCATACTTTAGCAAACATATCTCTCAAGCTTTCAAGTTTTCATTTATTTTGCTAAGGCACTCATGGATATGTGAATGGTGTAGGATCTAGTTTTTCTTTTCAACAAGTACTTCTATTTTCAGCAAGCTTCTCATGGGATAATTTGTGTGACTAAGTGATAAAATCTAAAGTAATTTTCTGTTATAATTGACAAGTTGTTATTGTCTTCACTTTACATCTTTCTTTCAAGTTGACACATTGAATGGTGAATGACATGGTTAAATGAATGATATGTATCCTTTCAGCTTTCAATTCATGCTTTAGATGTGGTATTAGTTTTCCATTTCATAAGTTATAACACCTTCACAGCGGTCATTTTAAGTTTCGGTTTTGAGCATAAATAACTGTTTTGGGGCACTTAAAAGTCATCTAAAACACTCACAACACACCTTAAGACTTACCCATAAGTCATAATAACTTTTTAGACCAACTAGGATAACCTAATTCCACCATCTTCACCATCTAAAACGGGTTTGAGGAAAACAACGGAGGGTAGTGGCAGGGGACTAACCCGTGGCGCACCAGGTGTGTGTCCTCTCCGGGAAGTACTCTTACTGTCAGAGTTGACCGTGAAAGCTAGGGTGGGCCTCCTTGCCTTACTATCTTGAGCATCCGGCAGCCATTTGGCAACAGGAGGAGGAGGTTTAAGGTTCAAACATTTAGTTAGGGGGAGGGCAAATAAAATTTATCCAATCTTTAAACAACTCCTAACCACCTAGTCTCCTAGACAATCTTTATTTTGAGTATCTTTAGATGATTGTTTAGAAGTCTATCTTGCAAGTGTTTTTATATTTCTAAATCTTTCATGCAATCTTGTGGTTTGAATATCTAAGTGTTTTATTTCTTGAGCATTAAGTTTCCAAGTATTTACATCTTTATTTTATGCTCTTGTGGTGTGATTCAAGAAGAAGTTCAGTATCCCATTTGGGAGGCATCATCTTCTTGAATCTTGAGTGCTTCATGGTTGCCATTGAAAAGCAGTCCAATAGAGTAAGTGTTATTGGGGCATGCTTGGCCTTATGTGATTGGTCTTAACTTTGATTATCTCTTAACTCTCACATTTTGGCATCCTTTTTAAATCTTGTCTATTTGTATCTTGTGTATCTCTTGTATAATTGTTGTACCATTTCTTATTCTTTGTGTAAGTAATTGTATCTTTGTTGTGGGACAATTGTAATCTAATTTTACTTGTAATCTTTGGTAATTGAACCCCCCTCAAAACTTAGTTGACCCCTTGCCCAACATTTAGGCACTAGTCTTAGTTGACTTAGGAAAAGGTTTGTTTGTCATTAATTAATCTTGCACTTTGCATTTGCTGCCTTAGCCTCATAGGTTAGTTTTCCCCCTTAATCTCTAACAAATTAAAACCAACTCCTAGAACATAAACATTAAATCACATCTAGTAACTAGGGTCTACCCCCCTTGGCTTCCCTAGGAGTAAGCCTAGAAGGAAGAGGTTTCAGTCAAGGTGACAGTGTGGACTGTGAACCTAGGCATTGTGCCTCCAAGGACACACTAAGTGAGCTGGACTTTGCTCATATTTGCAAGTGTGTATTAGGACGGCAACATCTTTGGCACCGTTGTCGGGGATAAGTGATTTATCCTTGGTCAAAACGACTTAACTTAATTTTATTTTTTTTTTGTTTTTTAAGAACTAAGTAATAAAAACTTTAGGCCCTAAAAATTTTTTGAACTTGCATTGGTTGTGTTATCGCACGGCTTGTAGGAAGGGTTTAGATAGCTTGAATCAAGGCTTGAAACCGGCTTAACAGGAGCTTCCCCACCCACTGTCACCTCGATGGGGGGCTCTTTCTATTTAGGAGGGCTAGTCCAAGGGAGACGTCCCTAAGCAATCTGGGTTAATGAAAGGCTAAAGGTAATGGACCAAGTCAAAGAAGTTCCCTTTCACAGATTGCTACCCAAATGAGATAGTCAAGAAAAGGTCTTCCACTGATGATGCACCTGTTTGCGAGACAAGACAAAGAAAACTAGAATATGTGCTTGTAGTGGGTTAGTACTTCATAAAGTCAATGACTATCTTCCAATACATATATGAGCAATTAATCAATGCTATTATTGACGAAGTCAATGATGGCTAAAAAGAGACAAAGATTTATATTACTTCTTCAATAAAGCATAGGAGGTAATAAGCATCCAACATTCACAATTAAATCCTTATATTATATTGTTAATGCAATAAATATTCCAATTTAGCTCATATACATAATGTTGCTGCGTCACCTATACTATTTCTGCTACAGGTGTGACGTCAAGCTTTATCAATGAGTCAATTTGAAGGGAAAGAGCACAACGTTTTACAAAACCAGCTCGCAAATGTA
>JASDQU010736356.1:631418-680003 GCA_032191745.1 Picea mariana | reverse complement strand
GCATGGGTACCTTGGACTATGTCCAAGGGCCCTAGGCTTATCTAGGGGCTTTAACTGCTTGGTTCTAGACCAAGAACCCCAGTCGTCTACTGGGGGCCCTCTCAGGGGTCTTATCCACCAAGGATCAACCCATGCCACAGGCATGGGTACCTTGGACTATGTCCAAGGGCCCTAGGCTTATCTAGGGGCTTTAACTGCTTGGTTCTAGACCAAGAACCCCAGTGGTCTACTGGGGGCCCTCTCAGGGGCCTTTTGCCATGGCACTGACTGTTTGGTCCCAGACCAAATCCCCAGGTGTGCACTGGGGGCCCTAGATCTCAGCTAGGGTCTTTGCCATCCTCCCGGAGAATGGCTCTTGCAGCTACTTTAAATTTAACAGGGATGATAGGATCACCCTCCTGAAGTCTCAAGCTCAACGTCCAAGGCAAACCCCTCCAAACTCTGAATCTTCTGCTGAAGTTGCGCCCTCCTGGATGGCTGAAATCCTTGGTGATTCGGCCCTGATGAGAAAAGCCTCCAAATGCTCTGAAACTCTCCCGGAATGTAGATCGAGCTAAGAGAACCCCGTGGGTGAAGTTTCAGACCCAGATCTCAAGCGGATCTCTCTAGATCTGAGAAATACAAAATGGTGGAACGTCCTCCTTTCCTCCAAATCGTCCCAGTCTGAATCTAAATGTCTGATGGTGATAACTCTCTGGAAAAGCACTCAAAATGATGGTGGAGAACCCGCAAGTAAAACCCAACTGATGAAATGCCCAACGCTCCTCCTGATTGGCTAGATCGAACCCTTCTCTTCAAAATGGTGCGCCCTTGCTGAAACTCCTCAAAACAGTACGGCCCTGTTATCTTCAGAAGCACTAAGAAGAGATATGCTGAGAATAGAATGGTGTGGAGGAATCTTTCATCCCCGAGACCAAGTTGTGGAACAAGGTGAGTGGATATTTCACCACTGAGTTGCTCACAAGGGTTTGTACAGCAAAACCCCCAAACTGAATGCTCAAGAGCAATAACAAGCAATATGCCAAATCCAAAATGCCTAATAGGTGCGCCCTTGCCTCTTACTTATACTTTTCCTTCTAATCCTCTGTTAAGTTAAGTTAACTCCCAAGGTTAACTTCTATTCTTCTGTTGAGTTATCTTTCCCTCCTTTTATTCTTTCCCTTTCTCAAGTCAACTTAAAAATATAACTTTAATCTAGTTGACCTCCCCCCTCAGTGTGAGACTATGACCTAGTGGGGGTGCCCAGGCCACTGAGTCTCCTCATCACCTCCCTAAGAGGTGGGGGACATTACAGTCTTCATCTCTAATACTTGTGCTTATTTTTCCTTCTTAATGTATTGATGATCATCATCTTGATGCTTTGATGTGATGCTTTAATCTCTTGATATCCTACACAAACACGAATAGATAATTGGTTAGCTTGTTGTTGTAATCTATCATTCTTTAAATTGTAAATCTTGCAATTATTTTGAGTTTTATTATCCTTTGTAAGTAATATTGTAATCTACTTGTAACGAACAACCCCCTAACTTAGTTGACCCCTTGCCCAATCTTTAGGCACTAGTCTTAGTTGCCTTAGGAAAAGGCTTGACTTACATACTAACCCTTGCATCTTGCATTGTTGCTTGTGCATCTTAGGATTAGAATCCCCCAAAACTTGTAAATAATTAAAACTAACTCCTAGAACTTAACTCTAAAACTAATCCAGAAACTAGGGACTACCCCCCTTGGCTTCCCTAGGAGTGAGCCTAGACGGAGGAGGTTCCGGTCAAAGTGACATCGTGGGCTGTAAACCTAGGCATTGTGCCTCCAAGGACACACTAAGTGAGCCAGACGTAGCTCACATTTGCAAGTGTGTATTAGGACGGCAACAGGTTTATTCATATAATTTTGTTTATTTTGGTAAATTAGGGCAAATTGATCAGGTTCGCCCTATAATTCTAAACTAAAATTAATTTTAGGGGAAATTTTGTATGAATAAACAGAAAGTGGCATTCATTTTCATCATAATTCATCACACACAAGTGGTGGTCTAAAATTTGCGCCCCTTTAAGGGTTATTGGCTGAAATAACTAGTGCACAACTCTTGGGAGAGCTTTATGGTGGTGTATTTTGGCATTTTCATGGTGGAATGGTCTTCAACTAGGGTTTGACTTGATTATTCTTGGTGATGTAAGTGGAAAATATACATTTTTATTCATGCTATGGATATTTGTGGTAAACTTTATTTGTTTCATGTCTAAGATTATGAAATTGTTTGTTTAAACCCTAGGGGAGAAACAACAAATGTTTCTTTCTCTCTATAACTATTCTACTAGCTTGATCTTGCCAATTATACATTTTATGGGGAGTGATTATTAGAGACCTAAAGTGATAGCTCTCTAGTAATCTCATTCTTGTCACCAATTAAATTCTCTTTTGAAAGCTAAGGAAGGTACGCTAGGGCCTAGAAGTTTCTACTCTCTATAACTATTCTACTAGCTTGATCTTGCCAATTATACATTTTCTTGGGAGTGATTATTAGAGCCCTAAAGTGCTAGCTCTCTAGTAATCTCATTCTTGTCACCAATTAAATTCTCTTTTGAAAGTTAAGGAACGTACGCTAGGGCCTAGAAGCTCCTACTCTCTAGCAAAACCTCCCTTAAAAAGGAGCAAATGCTTGAGGCCTTGAAGTGCCAACACCTCTTGCATTTACTTCTTCCCTTAGCTAAGCATTATCATTATTTTATTTCCCAAGTGATATTGTTACTATTATTGACTCCATAAGCCCTAAAAGACACTGATTTTTACACTCTTGTGAATGAATGAGACCAAACAAACTTTCAACACATCTTCTTGAAACTTTCACTATCACTAACAACCATATTACCGCTGCCATAATTGTTGTTACAACACTTATTTAGCGGCCTTAATCAACATACTAACCCAGAACTTTGCATTTCCCTAGGTGTTATCATCCCAAGGTTTTAGTCTTCCTTTTGCTAGTGTTCTAGGTGCAAATTTCTGAAGTTGTTTGATGTTGTTGTTGTTGTTGTAATTACTGTTACAGCCATCATTGCAGCCCCTTAACAGCCCTCAAACTATCTATAAAACCACCCAACACTTGGTTTAGGCAAATTACTATCATTGCATGCTAAAGTGTTTGTTTAAATTGCCTAATTTAAGTACTTTCCGAAGTGGTTTTGTTACTGTCATAAGTATCATTTTATCATTGTTGCAAGTGTTTTGACCATAGAAGAAAAACTCGGCATCGACAAAAAATAGGCAAGGGTCCTGAAAACATCGCCTTGGAAAAAATCGGCGAAAAATCAGAAAACCTCGGCAAACATTAAAAAATACACAATTTATTCATTTTTTTCAAAATTTTAAACATTTTTCAATATATGAAGCAACAACAACATCATATAAACACATAGGCACATAAATATAGAGAAATAACCGATATATATGATAGTGGATGCCAAATAAAAACCAATACATCAAAATCAGTATTGAAAGTCTGAAACCAATACAAAATGACATCAATGATCACATATATAAATGTATGTCCTAAAACTAGCAACTAGCTATATGATATCAAATTATCATTGCCCTCTCCCCCTTTTACGTTAAACAATCCGGGGTTGTTTGCCAGGCCTTG
This sequence comes from Picea mariana, assembly GCA_032191745.1. Lineage (NCBI taxonomy): Eukaryota > Viridiplantae > Streptophyta > Pinopsida > Pinales > Pinaceae > Picea > Picea mariana. Next base: position 676,363 of record JASDQU010736356.1, on the reverse strand, counting down.
AACTAGAGGGAGAAGGTCTTGATCGTGCATCAATGTTGGATGGAGGACTAGCTACTCCAATATGTGTAGAAAGTGGTGTTCCACTTTCAACTAGCTCATCATCCTCCATGGTGTATGGATGAAGCTCCTCCTCCTCGTCCTCTTGTTGTTGTTGTTGCTCATGGTCCATGTTGACCACCTGTTCAACTAGGGGGTCAACTCCATGTACAATGAAGATATGCATCATCAGATGCTACCAAGTCAGAGACTTTCTGGTTCTACAAGGCAGTGTTGGCCTTCAGCACATCTTTTTGTAATGGAATTTGCGCTCCCCTGCGTGGGATAATAATGTAATAGGTCTGCATGGATCATAGTTAGGTCAGTTACCTTAGAACTTCATCATTAGAGGAATCCCTTTCACCGAGTGTTTTTTTTCCTCATGTTATTAATTTGGCCTAACCAACCTTATTAATTTCCCTTGAGTTTTTCACTCCCACAATAATTCCTCCAAAGTGGTGAAAGACATTCTAATGGTTTCGTCCTCTGGTAGCTAGTGCCTAGGAATGTTGTAAATGACAATGTAAGACATCTCTGAAATTTTTGCAAAATTCCGTCAAGTCTAGATAGGTTTTTTTTAATTTATTAAAATTGCCTAGGTTGGGTAATTTTAATTAAAATTTGATTAAAAAATGTAAAAACTAGGTCCCTTTTGCTAGGGGTATTTATGCTCAAAAGAAATGGAATGAGACCCCCTACACCCTTGGACCAAGTTTCAGCTCAATTGGACAAGTTTTGCTAGGTGTTTGTCCATGAGAAGTCTCAGTCAGTCAAAAACAACAATTTAATTGCTAGTCATGACATAGTCAAAATGTCATTTTTTGTAAAATTGAGCTAAATAGTTAGAGTAAAGGTGGGAGATGATGCCTAAACCTTAGCCTATCCTAACCCTTTCCCTAACTTTTTACACCCCCTCAACATTACATTCACTTCATACAATTCGCCCCCCTTGGGAAGTTGCGGCCCCCTCCTTGAGCAAACTTTCGAAAATCAAAAATGAAGTGGAGTGGGACCCTCTCCCCTTTGGTGCGCCCTCCTAAGCCATCCACCTCACACATTTGACTTGGCATCCACCCTCCACCTCGTGCCATCTCATCAATCCACCTCCTAAACCCTAAAGTTGCGCCCCCTCCTTGAGATGCTCACTTGTGCTTGGTTGTTGACACTTGGCTTTCATCCAAGAGTGGTAACTTTGCCTCTCCGAGTATAAATGAGTGCCCTCTCTCCCTCATTTCCTCACCAATTCTATTGCTACTGTTATGCTACCCATTTTTCTCCTCACTCTCCTCATCTCTCTCATCTTGCTCTCATCCACTTTCTTGCTCTCACATTTGGAGAGGAACTTGTAACAAGTCCTTGCTACAACTTCCTACTTGTTAATAGAATGCTTTGGAGGACAAACGGTGTGTCAAAGAGTGTTCTTGGTGCACTTGTGATTTGAGGTGATCAGAGTGGGTGACTGGTCCACCCAGGATAGCTTCAGTTTCAGAGCATCCGAGCAGACAGAGAGTTGGTACTACAGCTTCAGAGCATCAGATATTGATGAGGAGGAGCGGCAGGGCACCATGGAGGCTTGAGCCTCACTTGGCTTCTGAGACAGGCAAATCAGGTTCTGGATCCACTTCAAGTGGAAGTTACTTGGCGAGAGGCCAAGTTGATCACTCTTGGTGAGACACCAGGAGGGGGAGACTCTTGGTGAGAGGCCAAGAGAGTGATTCTTGGTGAGATGCCAAGAGTAGTGACCGCTGGTGAGATGCCAGAAGGTGGAAATCCTTGGTGGGACACCAAGGTGTAGATCTTTGATGTGATGCAAAGATCTAGGTGATCATGGATAGGTGGAGAGACAGTTCCATTTATAGATCACGCAGATTGAGCAGATCTGTGACAGAGACTACTTTCAGTGATCAGGGTACAACCATACTAACCAAGTATATATGCAAGGAGGCAACCATGTCCACTATAGGGATGAGATTGGTGGTGAGGAGCACCTTCCTCGGTAAGAGGGAGTGTTGAGATTTGGGTACCTTGGAAAGTGGTCCCCTAGTGTTTGTGAGCTTCTAAACACATGCGGGAAGTACTTTGTAATTTGTACTATGTACTTTGTGTCTAATTTCACTTTAACTTAGGAGATTTAAGTCAAAATTGAAATTTGGTCATTTTATCCTAAAGTGACAATTAATTCACAAAGTGGGTGAATTAATAGACATAAAGTGAAACTATGGAAACTTAAGTAAAGTGGGTTTTGGTTTGAGATTTAGTTGAGATGATCTCAACCATTGATTAGGGATGAGATGAGATGATCTCATCCACCCATCTTTTAGATTTCCTTATGCTTCCTAAAAGAGGGCGCAAGGGGCAAAGGAGAGCTCACTTGTATGCTCACTTGAGGAGAAGTAGGAGGAGCAAGAGGATGAGAATGGTTTCATATGTTGAGGCTAGCTTGGGCATGTTATCCCCGATTTCTAGGGATAACTAGGAGATCATGTCTCGAGGCCCACAGGTCCAAGACATGGAGTACCGAGAGCAGGATTGACCTGAGCATGGCCCTGGAGGGCCCATCTTTCTTCTCTTTCATCAAACTTGTCTTGTCAGCAGCAGCAGCATCCATCACCATCGGTCTGGTCCTGTATCAGAGAAGGCTCTTGCTTCATGAGGTAATTGGTCCAGGTATCATGGTATGTGTCATTTTTTATCATTATAACCTTTAGATATATGCATCTTACTCCTTTTATTTCTGACAACTGCTTGGATCTTACATTGCCCTGCTTGACCATGGTTGGGGGGATTGACAAGGTGCCCTAGCAAGCCTATACCCATAGGTTTTGGTTTGCCACCGGGGGGATTTTTGAAGAGCCATCGTCCGCTCCCATCATATTATCACCTTTTCACCTTATCTCCCACTCATCTGCCCCATTCCCCTAGTCTGGGCATTAGGATGATCTGTTTGTGGGGTAGCACCTCATCTCGTGGGAAGAAGGGGCTAAAGGCCCAGAAGGTAAAAGCAGCTGGTAAAAGATAAAAGCCATAAAAATAAAACCTAGAGATGGTTCGCCCAAGGATCCCCTAGAAGGCAATAAAAGGCCTCTCAGCAAGAAACAAGAGGGACCCAAGAAAAATAAACAAACAAGACCTAATTACGAGGATAGGGGGTCTCATCACGAGCCAGCGTATTATGTTCATGGGTACTTAGCAGTATGACATTGCCATCATCTGGTTACCACGCTAAGGCAGTGACCTTTGGTTGTATGGCCAAGGGAAAGGGGGTCTCATCACGAGCCAGCCTTATCATTTCTGTGAAGGTACTTGTGGGTAACACTGTCAGCTCTGGTCACCACGCCAAGGCAGTGTCCTCCGATTAGTCCTTGGATAAAAAGGATGAAAAGAACAAAATAAGATAAGAATAAAAGGCAAAAAGGGCTTGGAAAAAACTTGCATCCATGACAGGTACAGCTCGCCTTCTACAGAGGCACCCACAGATAAAACCTTGCAGCCCTAGCTCTCACTCTACCGTAATCCTAGACATCCTTTGACCACATCACCTTGATTTACATGGCTTGGATGATACCCCTTGGAAACTTTCCTTTCCTTATGGCTACTAGCCCAACAGGGTGTTTTGTCTCTTTCTTCGGCTTTGTATTGTAGGTCTCTGTAATGTCTTTGAGCTATTGAATGATGTATCAGGGTTTTTATGCATATGTTTGATAACATTAATGATGAGATATGATTGACATGGCTATGATCCATGTGACTAATGAGCCCATGGAGGGCGAAGTTTTTGATGTGCAGGACCATGCCCGACAAACAAGTACCAGTTGGACCAGGTACACATGGGGAGATGATTAGTTCGGACCTCCATGGGGCTGAAGAGCCCATCAGATGGTTGTTGGGACCCCATCAGGGGCAGAGACAGGACAGTGATTGGTTGAGCTATTGCACTTGAGAAGAAGAAGGACGTTTCATCCAGGACACTTTGGCTGAGCCCAGCCCAGGGGAGTTGACCCTTTTTCAGATGGAGTGTTTCCTTTTGATGATCAGGACGTCACCCAGGAGGCCTTGACGTCACCTTGAGCGTGTGGCATTTTGATAGGATGGTTGGCACGTGTGGCTGTTTGGAGGAGCCCGAAAAGGGCTAACGTTTGACTTCTGGATGCTGGACTAGCCCCAAAAGGGCCCAACGTCTCTCTCAGGAGGGCTTGACGTCTCATTTGTTGCTAATTTAGGGTTTTAGTAAACAGTTTAATGTAAAACAGTATGATTTTGGTTTGTAGCCTTGTCGGCTATTTTTAATGACCTAATTTTAATTATAGGTCATGATACACTATATATTGAGGATGTTTTTCCCTCATTTGAACATAACACAACAACTCACACTTGTGAGGTCTGATTTTTTGCACCCTACTAGGGTAATTTTGTCTTCTAAGTGAGGCGCACTTGTTGATGGAAGGATTTCTTGGCATATTTTGGCATTTCTCTTGAAGGAAGGTTTACAACTAGGGTTTGCACATGCTTTTCTCCATGATATGTAAGTGCTTTTCTTGCAAAACTTCTTAATTGAATGGTTGTAGGTTTATATTCTTGCATTTTCTTATAAAATTGTTGATTTAAAACCCTAGGTAACAAGCACACAAGTAGGTCCTTGTTTCATGTCCCCTTAGAGAGAAATTTTTCAGCCATTTAAAAAGAAAGATAGAGCCTAGCCTTTGCTACACTCTTCTTACTTCTTCCCTTAAGATAGCTTTGATTTTTAAAGGTTGAAAAGGGGGTGACGTCCTAGGCCTAGGTTATCTACACCTAGGGCCGCCATCTTCTAGGGTTTGAAAGCCTTGCCATTGCAACACTTTCTCTCACCTCATCCTCTAGTTTGACTTATCATTTATGCTAGTCGTTTTGCCAAGTTGACCTAAGGAAGGAGGAAAGAGCACGAGGCCTTGCTTAAGCAACACCGGAGTGAGCCTCTTTCCCCGAGGGTTTTGATTCTAGGGCCCTGCCATTGCAGCACTCTAGAACCCTTCCTTCTTGTGCTTAGTTTTATCCCATCAAAACCTTGTGCCCTCTTCTTATTTGACTCCATCCACCCTTAGGCACTGATCTTAGACACACAACGTTGAAGTGAAAGTGCTCAACACAACTCTCAAAACTTTAAATTTTGAAACCCTAACTAGGTTGACGTCACACTAGAATAACAGCAAATTTTGATGATAAGCAATTAGGAGATGATTTAAAGCATTTATTGAGTAAAGTATTGGTTAAATACATTGTTGGCTTTATCATCTCGATAGTTATTAATGAATTGATGCTTTTCCATAGCTAATTGACAAAACATTGACCTTAATATCTATTGTTTTACATTGCTTATTTATTGATATCAGATAGTCATATGAAGTACTAACCCACTGAATTATAGCCTGCATATATTCTTTATTGTTGTCTTGTTCCGGGCAGGTGTTCTCTTTGGGCATACACTTCTTTATTGGTTTATTAGCCGGACCTTCTGATTTTGGTGGTAACCTGTGAGGAGGAAACTTTGACCTTGACTTTATACCTTAGCCTCTTCAAAACCCCAGGTTGTCGAGGACGTCTCCCCTGGGTTAACCTCCCTAAATAGAAAGAACCTCCCCATTGTGGTGACATTGGGTGGGGAAGGTTCATGTTATGCCAGTTTGGCCTCTACCCTTTAGCCTTTTAACCTAAACTACAAACTGTGCGATAACAGGGCACTCCCTTCCATGGAGATAGCCAGCAAGCTTTGGGTCTCAGTTATTTATTGGGGAGCTTCCAGTTCTGAGGAGGGCGCACTTGAGGAGGAGGGCGCATCATCAATGGGGAGGACTTCCACCTGTCAGATTGCATAGAGGTTTGTTTCAGAGGGAGGCGACTCATCAGCATCAAAGTATTGTGGAGGGGTTTCCATATCAGAGCTTCTAGTTGGCATCTGTTGCAAATTCAGTGGATTTGGGAGCATTTATGAAGGGCACACTTGCTTGGTTTGGACTTGTATTTCAGCTTGAGACAAGCTGCTATTGTAACAGGTTCATCTATATTTTGTACTTATTGCATTCCACCACCTATTCTCCTCATTTATAGACATATATTCCAAACTGGTTTTCCCCGGGGGGGGTTTATCCAGGGTCATGTTGACCAAAAATACCTTTGTCAATTTTATGCATGCTTAGAAGTGTAGATCAGCATTTTAAAGTTAAAGATCTAGAGGTAGTGTTATTTGTTTTGATGTATATTGCATGTGCAAACATTGAGTAAAGAAAACACTTGCAAGGGCACCTCAAAAGGACACTTAACCATCGAATATTGAGCAGAAAGTTTGGTGACTGTTTGTTGTTCTAAAACAGCAAGAAAAGACAACCACACAGTTGAAACTTAGAGCCATACTAAGGTCAAGGACAGACCTCATAGGACCTCACAATTTCTACATGGTATCAGAGCCAATGGTGGCTTAGACTTGCAGATTTTTTAGCATTTTTGTGGACAGTTCAGGGCAGATTTTGGACAACCTGTTGACAGAGTTTGTGGACAGACAGCTTGTGGGCAGATTTGTTGGGTTGATTATTGACACTTTTGGACAGCCTCTTTTCACACCTACGTGGTAGGAGTGAGGCTGATTTTTCAAGACCTCTTTTCACACCTATATTTCTAGGAGTGAGGTCGGTGTTCGCTTGCCTCTTTTCATACCTGTGTTGACAGGAGTGAGGCAGCGTTCCTTTGCACTTGGAGCATCAGTTGAAGTGCAGTTTGGTAGTGATGTCAGTATCTCAGAAGCATGTGGAGGACGGGCTAGCCGGGGCTAGCAATTGGTCGCCTTGGAAGGCAAGGATCGTCTTTGTCTTAGAGGACCTCGAACTATGGGATATAGTTGAGGCGCTTGTTCTGGTTCTTCCTGTTATTGCCCTCGTCTTGTTGGCAGATTTCAGGAAGAGAAACAACAAGGCAAAGAGGACCATTTGTGATGCAGTGAGGGATCATATCATTCCCCACTTGACTGGGAAGACTTATGCATATGAGATGTGGGCATCTCTATGCAAGTTGTATGAGAGCTCTAATGAGAACCGGAAGTTGGTTCTTCATGATCGACCGAGGGGCATTCGCATGCTCGAGGATGAGTCGATTACTTCATTCCTTGGTAGATACACCCAGATCAGAGACGAGCCTGGAGCCACCAGAGAGGTGGTGGATCCCAACTCTATGGTGAAGACAGCTTTGAACAGCTTTACCAAACCATGGGGTCCATTCGTTCACGGCATTGTTGCGAGGGAGGTTATGCCTACATGGGAGAGGATGTGGGATGAATTCGTCAAGGAGGAGACTAGACTAGTGGCAAAGGCTTCTAGACAACAGCAACAGTCAGTTCCGGGTGATGAGGACCTTGCTCTTTGGACAGAGGGCAAGAAGAAGACCGGTCGGGGAGGTCCACAGGCTCCCAAGTTTGGGGCCCCACCACAAGGAGGAGAGAGCAGTTGCAGTGGGCAAGAGAGAGACATGAGCACAGTGAGATGCTTTTCTTGTGGAGAGATGGGTCACTATGCAGGACAATGTCCCAAGAAGAAGAAGAAGAAGCAGCAGGATGGGTTAGCAGCAACAGGAGAGGAGATAGAGTTCAATCAGAAGTTTGCAAGAGAGTGTGCATTCGTGACTACTTTGTCTTCTATTACACCATCCAGCATTAGATGGGGAGACAGAGTTGAGGAGGACCAACTGACTCACAACAGTGATTCAGAGGGAGATCAGACTCAATGTCCTTGGACACCATCATCGGAGTGGGTTATTGGTCCACCCAAGATAGTTTCAATTTCAAAGCATTCGAGCAGACAGAGAGTTGGTACTATAGCTTCAGAGCATCAGAGATTGATGAGCAGGAGCGGCAAGGCACCACGGAGGCTTGAGCCTCACTTGGCTTCTAAGACGGACAGATCAGGTTCTGGATCCACTTCAAGTGGAAGTTACTTAGCGAAAGGCCAAGTTGATGACACTCTTGGTGAGACACCAAGAGGGGGAGACTCTTGGTGAGAGGCCAAGAGAGTGACCGTTGGCGAGATGCCAAGAGTAGTGACCGTTGGCAAGATGTCAAGACGTGGAAATCATTGGTGGGCGACTAAGGTGTAGATCTTTGGTGTGATGACGAGATCTAGGTGATCTTGGATAGGTGGAGAGATAGTTCCATTTATAGATCACGCAGATTGAGCAGATCTGTGACAGAGACTACTTTCAGTGATCAGGGTACAGCCATACTCACCGAGTATATGCAAGGATGCAACTATGTCCACTATAGGGATGAGATTGGTGGTGACGAGCACTTTCCTCAGTAAGACGGAGTGTTGAGATTTGAGTACCTTGGAAAGTGGTCCCCTTGTGTTTGTGAGCTTCTAAACACATGAGGGAAGTACTTTGTTACTTGTACTATGTACTTTGAGTCTAATTTCACTTTGACTTAGGAGATTTAAGTCAAAAGTGAAATTTGGTCATTTTAGCCTAAATTGACAATTAATTCACAAAGTGGGTGAATTAATAGACATAAAGTGGAACTATGGAAACTTAAATAAAGTGGGTTTTGGATTGAAATTTAGTTGAGATGATCTCAACCATTGATTAGGGATGAGATTAGATGATCTCATCCACCCATCTTTTAGGTTTCCTTATGCTTCCTAAAAGAGGGCGCAAGGGGCAAGGAGAGCTCACTTGTATGCTCACTTGAGGAGAAGTAGGAGGAGCAAGAGGATGAGAATGGTTTCATATGTTGAGGCTAGCTTGGGCGCTCCCTTCAATGGAGATAGCCAGCAGGCTTTGGGTCTCAGTTATTTAGTGGGGAGCTTCCAGTTCTGAGGAGGGCACACTTGAGGAGGAGGGCGCATCATCACTGGGGAGGACTTACACCTGTCAGATTGTATTGAGGTATGTTTCAGAGGGAGGCTACTCATCAGCATCAGAGTATTGTGGAGGTGTTTCCAGATCAGAGCTTCCAGTTGGCATCTGCAGCAGATTCAGTGGATTTGGGAGCATTTATGAGGGGCGCACTTGCTTGGTTTGGACTTGTATTTCAGCTTGAGACAAGCTGTTATTGTAACAAATTCATATATATTTTGTACTTGTTGTATTCCACCACCTATTCTCCTCATTTATAGACATATATTCCAAACTGGTTTTCCCCGGGGGGTTTTAGGTCAAAAGTGAAATTTGGTCATTTTAGCCTAAAATGACAATTAATTCACAAATGGGTGAATTAATAATAGACATAAAGTGAAACTATGGAAACTTAAGTAAAGTGGGTTTTGGTTTGAAATTTAGTTGAGATGATCTCAACCATTGATTAGGGATGAGATGAGATGATCTCATCCACCCATCTTTTAGGTTTCCTTATGCTTCCTAAAGGAGGGCGCAATGGGCAAAGGAGAGCTCATTCACTTGTATTCTCACTGGAGGAGAAGTACGAGGAGAAAGAGGATGAGAATGGTTTCATATGTTGAGGCTAGCTTGGGTGCTCCCTTCCATGGAGATAGCCAGCAGGCTTTTAGTCTCAGTTATTTAGTGGGGAGCTTCCAGTTCTGAGGAGGGCACACTTGAGGAGGAGGGCGCATCATCAGTGGGGAGGACTTACACCTGTCAGATTACAGTGAGGTATGTTTCAGAGGGAGGCTACTCATCAACATCAGAGTACTGCGGAGGGGTTTCCATATCAGAGCTTCCAGTTGGCATCTGCAGCAGATTCAGTGGATTTGGGAGCATTTATGAGGGGCGCACCATGCTAGGGCGCACTTGTTTGGTTTGGACTTGTATTTCAACTTGAGACAAGCTGCTATTGTAACAGGTTCATCTATATTTTGTACTTGTTGTATTCCACCACCTATTCTCCTCATTTATAGACAAATATTCCAAACTGGTTTTCCCCAGGGGGGTGTTATCCAGGGTCATGTTGACCAAAAATACTTGTGTCAATTTTATGCATGCTTAGAAGTGTAGATCATCATTTTAAAGTTAAATATCTAGAGGTAGTGTTATTTGTTTTGATGTATATTGCATGTGCTAACATTGAATAAAGAAAACACTTGCAAGGGCACCTCAAAAGGGCACTTAACCATCAAATATTGAGCAAAAAGTTTGGTGACTGTTTGTTGTCCTAAAATAGCAAGAAAATACAGCCACACAGTTGAAACTTAGAGCCATGCTAAGGTCAAGGACAAACCTTAGGTGGCAGCCTCATAGGACTTCAGAATTTCTACAGTTCGTTCCCCAAGTGTCCTCATGCAAGGAGGGCCTGCTCTAACAATGTGCCACATGTCCTCTGATGCCCAACACTCCTCGACATGTGTGACAACGTAGTTACTTTCTCTAATGCTTCTCATCAACATATGTTTATGGGTCTACAACCAACCTCCAAGAAGTATTCTCCTCGACCCAAGCATCTTTGAGTCAAGTACAGAACCTCCAAGGTGTATGTCACATGGTCTGATGCTCTTACGGCTAAGTACCCTCCTCTAAGTGCCTAGCACTCATCCTCCTTGGTAGGTACCTCTCCTAATCAAGAAATCAACTCCCCCGTTGTGTGCACCCAATGCCATATAGGACAACAACTTCCTATGTAAGTGTGGTATGCTATCACATTATCCAAGGCTAAGCATCGACTCAAATGAAGCCATCTCTATGACCATCAAGAATCACCGAGGGACTAGGAGTCCTAGTGCTCTCCAATAGACTAATTTATTTAAATGGATGTGGCCCACACATTAAACCAGGTAGTCAAAGTCAACACTCTTGGTTGGCCCTACCTCATGTATTTGATGTTCGTAAGGGACAACTGCAAAGGAGGAGACCATTTAACTAAATTAAATTAAGGGTAGAAAATGGTATGTTAAAGGCAAAATTAACCATTGTGCAAGGTTGGGGAACCTTCAAAAAATCATCATTGGGTATGTTGAAATATTGTAACTTGGGAAGAAAAATTCTTTTAGATTCCCCAAAAATTACCAAATACAATTTTTTCTTAACCCATTGTCTCTAGGAAGATTAATGGTTACCTTTTTCCTATAGCTCCAAGCTCCAAGCAAAGGAAATAGAGGCCAAGAGAAGGTGGAATGGGAGCTAATGAGGGAAGATTATGCATGAGTGGGACAATGTGAGGGAAGATGAGGTGAAATCAAGAAATCATACTAGACAAAATGAAAAGGAATAGAGTGGAGTAGCATGGCATGGTTCAATGATGTCAAGTTTCAAGCCATGAATAAACCACCAGGCGAGAGAACCTTAGTGGTCCTCCATGAATGGAGGGTTCCCACGTTTATGGAAACAAAGCAAAAGGAGGTGAATGTGGACTCTTGTGCACAAAATTTCCATTGATAGAGGTAGGAAATGTTGTATTGGAAGCCAGCTGAGTCAAGTCAAAAAGAAACTACTTCACTCTTGGGCCTAAAAAATAAAGACAATGTATAGCAAAGGACCCTACAAAAACCATGAAACATAAAGAATGAGCAAGACCTCCACGATAGGAGAAAAAGCACCATGAAGAAGCATAAAAATACAAGAAAAACTCAAACAAGACTACCCATGAAGGGGAGGAAGAGCTCCCAATAGGAGTTGAAGGCTCAAAGCATAGAAGAAAAGAAAAAGGAACCTTAAGCTAAAAGAAACATAAAAAATATATAATAAAATGGAATCTAAAGTGTACAGAGGGGAAAATTTGTGATATTTTGGCAAAAAACACTCTAGTTTGTGGGTGGCATGATGGGTTCAATAGGAAGTAAGTACTAGAATGAGCGAGGCCTCCAAGATAGGAGAAAAAGCTCCATGAAGAAGCATAAAAATACAAGAAAAATTCAAACAAGACTACCCACAAAGGGGAGCAAGAGCTCCCAAGAGGAAAAAAAAGGAACCTTAAGCTAAAAGAAACACACAAAATATATATAAAAATGGAATCTAAAGTGTACAAACAAGAAAAATTTTGAGATTTTAGCAAAAAACACTCTACTTTGTGGCTAGTATGATGAGTTCAACAAGAAGCAAGTACTACCAACTCTTTGTTCTATGTGAAACTAATGAATTGTTGCCAAGCAATGAAAGATAAACTTGTATATGGGGAAAATCGTGCATAAGAATCAATGGATCCGCAAACACGAAAGCAAACAAATGGTGGAAAATTTTAAATCGAAAAGTGTTCACCAACAGAGGATGAACACCTTCAGTAACCACTCACACAACTAGATCAAAGATCAACACACCGATGTTTTTACATGGTAAAACCCCAATGTGGTGAAACATCCACGTCCCCAACCAACATGGCCACTTGAGGCAATTTACTAATGCAAAAGAAAAATATTTTACCAGAGATTTTCTCACAATCGATCATCAGCAAATGACCCTCCATGTTCTTTAAATAGAGATCATGGACCAATCAGGTGTTAAGCCATGGATCAATGTAGCTGTTGAGATCAAGGAGAATATGAGTCGTCGGATCATTCTATGTCTAGAACATATCGTGACTGGATTACATAATTACAAATGCATATTGTTATAGCGCAAGTTGTAGGTTGGGCAAAGCCCGACCAACCACAAAGCAAGTGCTACAAATTTAGAATCCTACACCCAATGTCACCTCAATGTAGGTCCCGCACTTCAAGGGTGACTAGGTCACTCTAGGGAGGCGATCCAGGTGACCCTAGGGGGATTGACATGGAGATGGAGATGGATGGAAGTGAAACCCATATAGGTCAAGTCTAAGTGGGATGAAAGGTGGGGAAAGATTCCTTGTAAGTCGAGTAATTGTTGCCCCACAGGTATAGTACTTCTTCGGATGATTGTACCTGCCCGAGACACAAGAAAAGACACTTTGCAATGATATATGTTAGTTGGATCAGCAAGTTAAACGTGCCCTAATTTGCAGCAGTATATGACAGTTTATATCAGCAAATAAAACATCTAAAACAGCATACAAATATCTAAACTAGTTAAGTAAATCAGCATCAAGATTAGCAAATGAATGTAGGCTAAAAAGTGGCACTTAAGAAGCAAGAGAAGATAGTTGTTGTAAATATGTATTTTCTGCAGAAAATTGCAGCCTTATGGATGTAGAACTCAATGGCATGCAACAACAAAATCAACCACACAAAAGTGTCAAGAACTAGCCCAAAAGATGTGCCCTAGTTAGTAGAGTAAGTGAGGAAAATTAGAGAGCTAGTCTAGGGTTAGTTTAGGAGTTATGAGAGTGTTAATGGCTACGGTTATGCAACCTTAATGGCTGTATGTTAAAGTTTATAACAGCAATTAGAGTATTGTGAGAGAGATGACACCCTAGTGGGGGGGAGACTCCTCTCAATGAGGAAAATCAACTTCAAGCAAGAAAACTTTCAAAAGGTCAAAAATTACATTTCCCAAGGCAATGATTTTATATCTCCAATGCAAAAAAAAGTATGACTAGTGCCTTTACTATTGGGTTAATGGAGTCAAATAAACCAGAGCTAGAGAAGCTACCTCCTTGGGGGTGTAAGCCCTTTTACTTCCCAAGGCAAGTTTCTCTAGCTAAGGTTTAAGCTAAGAGGGTGTATGCCCTTATACTTCTCTTAGCAAACCCTAGTGAAATCAATGAAATGAAGCAATAAAAGATGAAGGTTATGGTGGGGGTGTATGCCCTTATACTTCCCACCTAGCTCTAGCATAACAATACTTGACTTGAAAAAATGATAGCATAATAGTAAAGACCATACCAAGATCAAGAGAAATGCCAAGATAATCCACCATAAGAGCTAGAAAACATCATCCAAAGCTAGCACTAGACCTCCTCCATCAACCATTCATAAATATAGCCATAAACAAGTGCAAAAGACATAAAAGAGCTAAGATAGACGAAAATTTCAGACCAAGTCCTCTCACAAGAGGGAGAGTTATGTTAAAAATGAGATCTTATGATCTCTATTTATACAAAATGTAGCTAACATAGTTTGTCCACATACTTTAGGGTAAAACACAAGATTAGGGGTTAAAACCCTAATCTTGCCCCTTTTACAAAATAATATTAAACAACTCCTTTAAAATTTCACTTTTGCACCCGCAGGGGTGTAGACCGATTGGCAAGTGCCGTGTAAATGGAAGGAAATATGTAAAAAGAGGTCTCAAGTTCGATTCTCACCCCGATTTATCCGGAGGCGTGCTTGCGAGCGGTGCGATTCTCTCTAGGGGTTATAAGGGAGCCGACAGGATTCAACCCTGTGTCACGCGAGTACGATACTGTCGTTGTTACCGATTCCCCTAGTTGCCGAAAAAAAACAATATAAAAATAAATATATATAAACAAAAACAAACCGATACTGTCGTTGTTACCGAGATCCCTCTCTAAGCCATGTAAAGTGGATGAAGTGGTTGGGGTCAAGACTCAATGGGCATATGGCTCATGACATACAAGGGGTCGTAGTGTCTCATTCATGGGCGCCTTTGTAGAGGGTGTGTGGTACCTTCGTCCGAAATGCACTTTTTTCCAAGCCCATCAATCAATTGCCTTTTATTTTTCTTTCTTTGTTTTCTTTCAATATAGCATAAAGGAGAGGTTGAAGGTCACTGCCCTAGCGTGGTGACCAGATGATGGTAATGTCACCCACAAACACCTAGTGGAAATGAAAAGGTTGGCTCGTGATGAGACCCCCTTTCTCTCAGCCATGCAACTGAGAGCCATTGCCCTGGTTTGGTGACCAGATGATGACAATGTCATACCACTAGATATTCATGGACGTTATAGGTCGACTCGTGATGAGACCTCCTATCCTTCAACTAACCCTTTAAGCATTCTCTATTATATTGTGGGTCCCTTTTACTCAAAGATAAGCATTTCATTGCTTTCTTGGGTGATCCCTGGGCGAAGCATCTAGAAGGCTTATACAAGGCTTTTATATTTTACCCAACGTCAACCCCTTTGGGCCTTCAGCCCCTTCTTCTCATAGAATGAGGGACAACCCCTTCTTGGGTCAATACACCTTAAAATCCCAAGAGATAAGGAAATGGAGGGGAATAATGATGGAAAGTGGTAAGTATGGTCGAGAACGGTATGATGGCGCTCATTAATGGAGTTCCTAGTAGAAAATCCATTCCCAAGAAAGACCACTTACTAGGGCACAATGTCATCCACTAAGGTGAAGCAGGGCAAAAGGCATAATGTCCAAGCATATATCATGAAATCTAGAGCAATCTAAGATACAACGTAATCAAATGGCTTGAATATTGAAATGATGCTCACCATAATACTGACGTGTACCTCATGGAGCAAGGCCCACTGCCTTCCGGAAGCCAACTGGTGTGGTAGATACCATCTGCAAACCTGTGACCATCTGTGGTGGTGAGAGAGTTTTTCATCTGTGCAAAGGCTATTGCTGGCACAGGTTTCTTGTTTCAATGTAGGCACAGGTCTACCAAGAGATGTTGTGGTTCTCATGCACTCTACAGAGAGCACATGTCCCCAAGTAGGAGCCAAATGATATCCCCATTTTGTAGGATAACTAAGG
Source organism: Picea mariana (assembly GCA_032191745.1). Classification (NCBI taxonomy): domain Eukaryota; kingdom Viridiplantae; phylum Streptophyta; class Pinopsida; order Pinales; family Pinaceae; genus Picea; species Picea mariana. The sequence goes on along the minus strand of JASDQU010736356.1, from coordinate 660,842 downwards.
AGATCACGTCTCGAGGCCCTCAGGTTGCAGATATGGAATGTCGAGAGACCACATGACTAGCAGTGTCCACTTGCACATACAGACACTGCTAGCGCATCACCACATTTAGATTCATTGTTAGCGCATCCATCACACCAACTAGCTTCTGGAAGGCAGATGGGTCTTGTTCCATGTGGTACAAGTCAGGTATTATGGCAGGTAATCACCCTAATATTTGAGGCATTTAAACATGTTGTATTCAAGTTTCTTTTGATTATAGAACTCCTGCTTGGACATTATGCTTTTGACCCTATTTCACCTTGGTGAGTGTCATAGATTTCCTAGTAAGTGACCAACCTTTGGGGAAGGTTTGTGACTGGGGATCCCTGGAGGGGTTATCGTATCATTCCCGACCATACTTACCACTTTCCGCTCATTACACTCCCATCACATTACCCTCTTCTATACCCTTTGACTTTAGTGACCCAAGAAGGGCATGTACCTCATTTCATGGGAAGAAGGGGATGAAGACCCAGGGGATAGTTGTTGGTAAAAGATAAGAGCCTAACACATTAACCTTCTAGATGCTCGCCCAAGGAGCCCGAGGATGATGAAAAGTCTCTCATAAAAAACTAATGGGACCCCTAAAAGAATGACTAATAACAAAATGCCAACCAGGGATGAGCATGTGCGAGCACTGTTTTTATTGCTTAGGTAGAAGCCCCATACATGTTTCCAACTTGGGGAAGCATGATGTGATCAGGGTGGAGTCAAGGTGGGCACAGTTTTGCATGCTTAGGTAAAAGCCCCACCTTGGCTACAACCTGGAAACATCCTAAAAGAACAAAAGGAAATAAATGGGCTTGGAAAAAGGTTGCATTAAGGAAGAAGGTGCAACACAACCCCTACAAAGGCACCCATAAATGAGATAATACGAGCCCTTGTATGTCATGAAACTCATTGACCTATGAAGTCTAAACCCCTATCCACCTCATCATCCATTACATAACCTGGAAGGGGCATCCTTAGGAGAATCACCTACTTGAGGGTTTTGGTCTACCCAATAGGACTTTTATGACACCCCTCACATACCTAAACTTGGTCAATTGTATAGGGTCTTGGAGCATTTGTTTAATTTGATGAGGTAGTTTTGATGCACATGTTTAGGTGCCTTGTTTATTAGATGTGGTTTTCACTTGCCATGATATTTTGACTTGAGATCGTTCGAGGGCGTGCCTATTTGTTTTGCAAGACCTTGTTTGGTRGAAAGTTTTGGAGGAACATGCCTAGCTTGGGCTTCCATGGGGCTTGAAGCCCACAGGTTGGATGCCAAGGGCCCGCATACCGAGATCATGATGACTTGCCTTCGGAGGCCTAGAAGACACCTTGGAAGACATGACCTTACAAAGGCACCCATAAATGAGATAATACGAGCCCTTGTATGTCATGAAACCCATTGACCTATGAAGTCGAAACCCCTATCCACCTCATCATCCATTACATGACCTTGAAGGGGCATCCTTGGGAGAATCCCCTACTTGAGGGTTTTGGTCTACCCAATAGGACTTTTATGACACCCCTCCCATACCTAAACTTGGTCAATTGTATAGGGTCTTGGAGCATTTGTTTAATTTGATGAGGTAGTTTTGATGCACATGTTTAGGTGCCTTGTTTATTAGATGTGGTTTTCACTTGCCATGATATTTTGACTTGAGATCCTTGGAGGGCATGCCTATTTGTTTTGCAGGACCTTGTTTGGTGAAAAGTTTTGGAGGAACAAGCCTAGATTGGGCTTCCATGGGGCTTGAAGCCCACAGGTTGGATGCCAAGGGCCCGCATACCGGATCATGATGACTTGCCTTTAGAGGCCTAGAAGACACCTTGGAAGACATGACCTATCCCTCACATGCCAAACGACTTTCCTAGGAAGGGAAAAACATCACTTCTTCAGGCATGACGTCACCTAGGGCTAGGCTTTGTGGTGATGGACTTGTTGCGCATTGACACTTGGCATGATTTGACTGAAGGAGACATGGATTGAACTTGGCACATGAAGAGGAGGCTCTAGGAGCCCCAACGACCTCCACTTTCTTCTCCAACGACTTGCTCCAAATGTCAAAACGTCCCCTAAAGCGCTGACGTCATCTTGTTTTAGGGTTTCTAATGTGCAAAAGTGAAATTTAAATATTATTATTTGTGTAAAGGGGTAAGAGAAGGGTTGTTGACCCCCTATCTTATGTTTTACCCTAATTAAGTGGACAAACTACGTTTTAGACATTTTGTATAAATAGAGATCACGGGAATCTCATTTCATAACATAAATCTCCCATTGTGAGAAGTACTTGGCTGAAATTTTCACTATTCTTGGGCATTATGGTGTTTCTCTCTTATGCAATTGATTTTATGGTGTATCTCTTGATCAATGGATGCAACTAGGTGATACGCAAGCAAATGGGATTCCATAAATTATGATATAAATAAAAGGGGTGTTAATGTATATATAAATAAAATAAATCCCTAGAGCGCGCAGCGGTGAGGCACGGAGTTTAATATTCTAATCTGAAAGGCACCAAGCACGGAGTGGTCGATCCAAAAAAGCTTCTGATATACGTGTTTAAATAAAGTGACTCCCATTTATTTGGGGTCGAAGGCATATGATATCTCTTGATCAATGGATGGAGTTAGGTGATGCGCACCTCTTGGATGCTTGTTCTCTTGATCTTGAATGATGATATTGCTTGATGAAACTACGGTTTGATCTCTCTCTCTTGGAATTGGTAAGGAAAAATCTGCATTGTTAGTTATTTCTTGCTATTTCTTGGTTATGGTTGGTTGAAACCCTAGGAGGAGTATGTTGGATACACCCTCCATTAAGCTTCATCTAAATTGCTAAAGTTTACAAGTTATTTTGCAAGGGTTGCTAGGAGGAATACAAGTGTGTATACCATCTTAGATTTACCCTAAGTTTGATTGGCATACCCTAGGAAGTAAAAGGGCTTACACCCCTAGGGTCTTTGTTGATCTAACTCTTTATTCTAAGACTCCATTCACCCAATTTTAAAGGCACTAATATGAATATTTTGCATCGGAGAAATAAAATAGCGCATTGGGAAATGTGATTTTTCACCATTTCAACTTTCTGCAATCTGGGTTTTGTTCCTTGTGCCTAGCACACCTCCTAGCCACTAGGGTGTCCCCTCTAAAGGGGTATTGTTTGTTGATGTAATAAACTTTCATCTTCAGCCATTAGGGCTGCAGAAACCCTAATCAAACTTTCTCAAATAACTCTCAATTCAACCGCTGAAATTTGCTAAGTTTTTGCCCATATAATCTAGTGATCATAGTGCATCTTTTGGTAAACTTTGGGCAAGTTTTAATGGTTGAATCTCTTGCTATAATAACTTGTTTGTTACAAACATAAGGCTGGTTATTATCTCTGCAGAAAGTGTTTACTACAGCCTTACTTTCTGTGCCAATATCTTGCTCCTTTAATCTTGAGTTGCACTAGTGTTTTACTAGTTTATCTCTTGCATCATTTACTTGATTTCTAGCACTTGTTTTAGTAGCTAAATGTGCCATTTCATTGTTGATATATACTGTTATTAATTGTTGCAATTAGGGACAGCAAGCTTAACTTGCTTGTCCATCATATACTTGGGCTTGTATCGTTGTTTTCCTTGTGTCTCGGGCAGGTACAATCAACATTTGCAAGGTCTACTACTTCTTGGCAACCCTTGGCTACCACCAAGACCTTACCTCAAGCCCTTCTCCACACATAGAAACCTGACCTATAGGGGAATACATTCATACATCACACTTTCCATCTCATTCCCCCCTAGGGGCACCGGGATTCCCCCCTTGAGGTGACTCTTTCATCTCTAAAGTGACGGGAATACCTGCCTAAGGTGACAGTGGGTAGGTGTTCTCTAAGTTGTCGCCATTTGGTGGTTGGGTCGGGCTTTGTCCAACCTACAACTTGTGCAATAACATATACTTTCATGGTGATTAATGATAATGGAGATAGCTCCTCCACCTATACATCTAACAATGGTGCAAAGTATTGGCCTCCCTATGTTATCCTCTTCCTTTTATATAAGGATGTGCTAGTCTCATGTTTTCATATGGGTTTATCCCTTTCTACTCACTAATGTTTTTATGTATTTATTTTATCATTTAGAATTAGCCTTGGCACCCCCACATCACTATTGTGGCTTGTTATACTCTCTAGTTCCATTGACTTGCTTTAGTAACTTTTGGACATTCATAAAAGTATCCTAAGTTATATACTACTACACCTCCCTAGAGGGGGTGTGCAATCATCGTGAGAGGGGTTGACAAGCTAATCTATCCTTCAATAAACCCCCTAAAACAAAGAAAAATTAAGAGCCAAGAAGAGAGCAAGGTGAAAACAAGAGGCTCAATGGAGGCAATGTGACAGAGTAAAGTTTTATAAGTTTCCATGCTATTAATGGCGATAGGAGGATTCAATCCTACTTATAGAAAGGAGGCTACCAAACTGTTCCATTTTCCAAATACTTGTAGTAAAAGCAACAAAGAAAGAGGGAGAAAAAGGTTGTAGCGGGAGGTTTCCTTCCAAAAGTGAAAAAGATAAAAAGAGAGCAAGTCAAGGGGCAAGAAGGAACACTCAGAGGGGAAAGCCCGAGTGAGGATAAGGAATTGCAATGAAAATTGCATAGCATTGTCTAAGAAATCAAGAAAAAGGAAAAGGAGGGGAAGGGCATTAGAAATGTGGTGCACCTAAGGGAGGTAGAGGGGGAGACATGGTTCCCTAAATGACAAGGAACAAGAGGGCCTCTTACCTAGGACAATCCAACACAAACTCAGGAGGGAATCTAGGAAGGCCTGAACAAATACCAAAGAATTCACCAATGGAAAAGGCTTTGATGGAAACAGTGGGGGGCATTAATGAAAAGGGAGGGTAAAGAAACATAAAGGAAAAGAGGGGGAGCGAGGAGGAGGAGAATTCTACCACAAAGGAAAAGAAAAAGGGGGCAAAGGGACCTTACTTAAAGAAAAGTAAATCCAACTTACAAGTAGTGGGTTTAACCCACAATGAACCACTAGAAAAGCTCAAGACTCGACATGGAGCCACGATGGAGTAACAAAAACTATAATAATTAGTTCACCGAAAAACTAGTTGTCACGACTCACACTCCAATTGAGGAGAATGGCTTGAGAGCTAGCTTGAGCCACACGTAAGGTCCAAGGGTAATCTTGGGAAATGGAAATGATAGGCCAATCTAGGTTGTTCAAGTTGTACTTGTTTTTGTGGATTTGGCTTCATGCTTCACATGTTTTGCATATTCCATTGTAAAAGAAAAGAAAATGTCACCTTTCTCTAGCTCCTTTCATGTGAACCTATTTAGCATGTCTAAACTAGTGAGTAAAACAAAAAGAGTAAGGAAGGGAGATAGATTCCTTCATAATCATTGAAAGATATCCCAAAACAAAATTGAATTGGCTCCTTAGGCTATTGTTTGTAGTGAGATTAGTGGATATATTATTTCTTATAGGGTAATTGATTTCCCTTTAGAAAATATAAATAATTAAGTTGTGAAAATGAGTAAGAGAGAGAGGGATTCTTGCAAGTTGGATGAGAATCCAACTTATAGAAATGATCAATAATCCAAACAATAGACACAAATTAAAGAAAGCGGTAGGGACTTGCTATGCACCCTATGTTTTTTTTATCGAGAGCCCAAAAACAAGGGTGAGTATTCCCAAACTCCATAAATTATGTGGAACATCCCACAGATTTATAAAATTTAAAGGAAACAAAGGGTAAGAACACCCAAAAATGAAAAAAGTTAAGGTCAAAGGGAAAATGATGGGAGTTTGACCACCGAACAAAAGAAGGCATATGGGCCCCCCTATGTTTGTGATCGAGAGCCACAAAACAAGGGTGAGTATCCCCAAAACTCCATAAATTGTGTATAACATCCCACAGATTCATAAAATTTAAAGGAAACAAAGAGCAAGAACACCCAAAAATGGAAAAAATTAAGGTCAAAGGTCCAAAGATGGGAGTTTGACCAACGAACAAAAGAAGGCAAATGGGCCCCACAAGTGAGTGGGACCATTGACAAAGACTTAAGGAAAAAATAAGGCAAGGGTATCCTCCACTACATTAATTTTATTAAATGAGTGTGGTTAACACATCAAACCAAGTAATCGTAGGCAATGCTCTCAGTTGCTCCTACATGTCTAGGTTTTCCAATAGTCTTTATTGTGATACTCGCATGAATAATATATTAATGTGAGAAGGTGGGGTCTAGGGTTTGTTGGAGAAGGAAGAGCCCAAATAACTATAAAAAGTTAAATCACTTTTAAAAAATCATCTTTGATAGTACAAGATTAACATTTTAGCGCATATTGAAATAATGTTTAGAATCAAATATTCAAGTACAAGTTCTAGCACTTTGTAAATTCCTTCATCAAGATAAGCCTAAATAGCTATGCAAAGTTAAAGCACTTCTAAACAATCATCTTTCATACTACGACATTAGCATTTAAATGCATATTGAAATAGTGATTTAGAATCAAGTATTTAAATATAAGTTATAACACGTAAATCCCTTTGGCTAACATCTTTCCACAAGCTTATTGGGTTCTTTTGTCTTGACTTTGATTATTCCCTCCAATTTGTTTATATTTTTATATTGATAAGACCATCATAACTATGATTAGTGTGAATCCCATGATGTCCATCTCTTAGAAGCTTTGACTTTGAGTATTGTAAAGTAACTTTAGTTTGAATATACAAATAGGAAAAAACACCTCCTTGAAACATTTACAAAAAGTCATCCTCGTTCATAGAGAATCTATAAAGTAGTGGATGGAGGGAGTCATACTCGAGATTGTCTTGGAGACCCTCTTGAAAAACAAATGAATATGTGATCCTTTTTATGAATTGGAGAACGCAGCTATAATTGATATTGTTGATAATGAGGGAATACTGTATGTTTTTGTTATTCACGAGATTCCAAGTAGCACTTATGCCATGATTTGAAATTACCTTGTAGTGAAAGCTGTAAATTTTAACTCTCTTGTTTTTAGAAGAAACCTCCACCTCCAATTGAATTAGGTTGATCATTATGTAGATTATTCAAGGTCGGGTCAGATTTATAGACTCCATCTACAACTTTTCTGGTGCAATGGTGCAATGTAATGATAGGCACTTTTTCTATTTGTCTTAATATGGGTCTAAGTATGGTTGGAACATAGTATCTATGCTCAAGTCACTATAGAAGTGCTCTGCCTGGCTTCCAAATTCAGATAGATTTTGTTATAGATATTAAAAATACAAAAACAAAATATGAGATCAAAATGGTTTTGAGTAGTGTTTATACATTTCTAAAGGACATGATATGGCAGCATTACTTTGTTTTGGGTAGCATTAATCTTCTCCGCCCATCAAAATGTTTCCATTTTCCAACAACCTCTACATGGACAACCTTTGACGCCAAGTACATTTCACACTCATTCTTGAACAATAACAAAGAATGAGACAAGTTGGGCGTCTTAAAAATCTTGTTGGGAGAACTATAGTGGCAAAGAAAGACATTAGTTGGACTCAAGATGGCTCGCTGCACAGTCCCACTCACTCCCTAAAAGATAAAGGATATGTAAGTTACTATAAGTCATCCCAAACATAGTTTGGGTATATATAGATCACTCCAAACTTAATTAGGTAAAAAAGTGAAAGAAACTAATATTAATTGTAGAAGATGAAGGAACAAAATGAAAAATAACCTATACAATATATATGACATTAATTTAGCCACAACCATTTACATAGAGGCCAACATAATCATCTACAATCATCTATACAATGCAATATATGACATATCAATATGGCTCATGCCTACGATCACTTGCACAACTGCTAACATAAATATCTATGACTTGCAAGTCCATTTAATGAAATTTAGGCAAAACAGAATAGTGAATGTAACTTTTCCTCTAAAAGGCACACTAAGTAGATTTATCAAGAACAATCCTCACTCCTACATACAGTCTACCAGCCTACATAACAACATATGACATTAATACAGCTCACAACTACAATCACTTACACAGCTGCCAACATAATCATCTATGACTTACAGGTTCATATCTCTGTTTGGAGGGATCTTTATAAAAAATCGTGTATAGTAAATAGATTACTCATCAAACATGTATTAGTAAAAAGTATTCACCCGGGATTGTTTGACCATGAAATGATAATAAACAATAATCATAGATGCAATAGGTTTTGATAATGTATACCCTGGTTTAAGTTTGACTTAGTATTAATACCTATATCTATAAATATATGGATTTGATTAGAAGAAAAACTTGCAGTTATACCACACTTCCATATTAGTGAAGTTTTCTCGATACTATTCATAGATGCGATAGGTTTTGACAATGTATACCCTGGTATAAGTTTGACCTAGTATTAATACCTATATCTATAAATATATGGATTTGATTAGAAGAAAAACTAGCAGTTATACCACACTTACATATTAGTGAAGTTTTCTCCCTTTTTATGGAACCAAGAATGACTGAATTTGTACCTACAAAAAGTATGGCATAGTGTAAACCTACCTCGGAACCGATTCCGGGCGAAGAATGAGGCGGAGGCCTGTACGAACCACCATTCACGAGTACGCCCACTTCACATAAAGTAAATAAGAAAAAAACTGACCGTAACCTTCGTCCTCTCTCCTCAATTCGACTGCAAACACCGCCTCTGCCTCTGACAGATAAAAACCAGTAAATAAGAGAGCCCGGGGCATAGAGCACTGAAAACACTTTTAAAACTAGGTAACGTATGGTATGGTATGCCGCCATTGTGATTATATATAAATGATAAAAACCCAAAACAAACCTGTCAAAGTCATCACGCTCTTCGGTTGAAACAAAAACATAATAACCCTGGTCTCGTCTTCTTCCTCGATGGCGAACCCTCCTTTTAACATGGTTCATTTCGAATTAGGGCAAAACCAATCAGCAAGAACTGCCAAAGAAATTAGAAGCAATCTAGGTTTACCTGGTTAAAACCCTAGCGATTGCCCACAAGTTCCAGTCTGAAACAACTAATAAATAAAAACCGTTAAACCATGAAGCAACTCTTAGGGCTATATGTATAACATTATCTACCAGGCGAAAGTATACTTGCTCCTCCACTTCCACTGGTTAGCTTCTTACAAATCTAAAAACACTGGTTAGTCATATATCTTCTGCTGTACATTCTGAAAAAAATAAAATACCCAAGCCAAACTGTGAAAAAACACATGGAAAACAAATAGCATCCAAGAACAAAAGGACCATCAAAAACAACATGCATGACCATGCAGCGGACAAGAAACAAGACGAGCCAATGCAAACATGGACAATAAACAAGCAGAGCCAATGCAATTCAATGCAGAGTACAGAAGAAAAAGAAACAAGAAGAACCAATGCAATTCAATGCAGAGTACAGAAGAAAAAGAAACAAGAAGAGCCAATGCAATTCAATGCAGAGTACAGAAGAAAAAGAGAAGATGCAAGGATGAGAATGTCTTATATCCTCTGCTTTTCAAACGGTCACAAGCGATCTTAATGGCTTTTTCCTTCGCCGACATTTCAGGGCGGGACTGGGCATTCCATCCACATCCACTTCTATGCAAAATTTGAATTCGCAACGAAAATATCCATCTGTCTTTTGCTTCTTCGAGCGTCCCTATGCGTGTACCTACCTGGTTGGCGTTATATAAAAAAAATAAAAATTCTAGGTAGTTGTGGTCCGGGGGAGGAATATTTCACCGGCGAGGGAAGGAGTGGGCGTTCCATCCAGTGCCCTGCAAAATTTGAAAACATGCATCCTCTATAAATCATGCATTCGCCCACCTCTATAAATGTTAGATAAGTCATTACGTCATTTTCGCCCATCAAATGCGAATGATTGATTTTTATTTTTTTAAATCGGAAGGAGATTTTAATGTTAGTATTTTTGTTTTTTTTTTCCAGGAAGAAAATTATTCTCGAATTTGTATTAAGATAAATTCATTTACAATAATCTGGAAGAGATATTCGTTTTCAATGTTAGTATTTTTGTTGAGAAAATAAAAAGAGATAATCTTCATGGCAGCTTAGGCTCATGTTTGGAAAAAGAAAACAATAATTACCTAAACTCACCATAAATCCAAATTACATAATCTTAAAAACATTACGTAATCTTCTAAAAGTATTATCATGTGTAATATGAAATAATCCATGAGTCTATTATTAAACAAGTGTTACTAGAAGTTTTGTTTGTATGGTGTGAAAAGTGGGTATCATATTAAATGTAGGCAACATGTAACTATGTAATTGTTGGTAAACCAAGATGCGTCACGGTTCTTAATGGATGGATGGTAAGGCTTTAGCAGGCCTACGTGGAGAGCGCTTTTGATGAAAGTAACGCCAAAGCATGTATAAGGTGAATGTAGGGAATTAAATATAAGAACAGGGCTCCTTATATGCCCTTTACGACTGTAATAGAAGAAAATAAGCATACGACGAACTACAACAAGATAAGCTTAAGACGATTATAATGGAATATGATAAACTTAGACACTATAAGATAAGATAAACAAATAAGCTTAGAATGAAAGCAACGGCCAATATGATGCATCGCTTGGTTTTGGCCCTCCTTCATTGGATTGCAAGCAAGTTGTGTAAGTCTGGTAGTTGCAACTCATGTATCATCTAATGCTCCCCCCAAATACATGCACCAAACTATCTCGGCCCAACCTAACTATACAAACTCTCACAAACCCATCTACTACATACACGAAATTAATGGAATAGCCCCAATAGAGCACATTTTGTTATATTGGAATTTCGCTATATATAGGAGTTATCATTGCAACTCATGATCATTGGAAACTACTTGGAATTTTCAACTGCCAAAGGGAAGCAAGTGGCCTTTGTGAGTACAGGTTCTGTGTAGGAACAAGTGGTTTTTGTTGTTTGATTTCGTTTAAGTAACAGATGGTTCTGTGAGACAGGTCATACTCATTTTAACCCTGTTGTGACTTCCCAAGATATATGCATTCCCTAAATCAAAGAAGGAATATAGATTTCAAGGGTGTTCTTTTTATCAATCAATGTGTCTGAATTTGGCATGGCCATGCTCATGAACCGAAAGGAGAGCCGCGTGGTGACTACAATGAGAGGCACTCTCGACTACCTCGTTCCAGAGTGACCCTTGTAATTACGTATATCACTGCTTATGAGCGTTTTATGTATATTCAATCACACTTATCTAACTATCATACTTGTTAACACTAGCGTGTTCTATATTAAAGGTAAATCATAGTAATAGAGTAAGCATCATACATAGCTTGATATGAGTAACATCGTGAGCTTGTTAGAGCATGGGTAACTGTCCAATATGACTACCATACCCTGTTATAGATAGTGTATACATATCATTGATCTTACATTATGTTTATCCCTTTCAGTGCCATTCATTCATGTTAAGAAAATTACAGAGTATAAAGAGTATAACTTAATGTGGTATCTACAACTTTGGAATGGTTGTTCTTTGAAGCTATCATGCATATTATTGTCTCTTTGGTCCTCTTTATTCAAGTATATGAGGGTGGGGATGGGGGAAATATTAGAGAAATGTATAATACATTTCTCTAATATTTCCCCCATCCCCACCCTCATATATGAGGGTCACGGTGGGGGGAATATTAGAGAAATGTATAATACATTTCTCTAATATTTCCCCCATCCCCACCCTCATATATGAGCGTCACGGTGGGGGGAATATTAGAGAAATGTATTATATGAGGGTGGGGGGGATATTAGAGAAATGTACTGAAATATTAGAGAAATGTATTATGTATTATATGAGGGTGGGGGGATATTAGATAAATGTATTGAAATATTAGATAAATGTATAATAAATTTATCTAATATTTCAATACATTTTATCTAATATTTCAATACATTTTTCTAATATCCCCCCCACCATCATATAATACATTTCTCTAATATTCCTCCCCACCCCCACCTTCATATATGAGGGTATATGAGGTTAAGGGTGGGGGAAATGTATTATACATTTCTCTAATATTGCCCACACCGCCACCAATATTAGAGAAATGTATAATACATTTCTCTAAAATTCCCCCCACCTTCAAATACATTTTTCTAATATTTTCCTCACCCCCACCCTCATATACCCTCATATATAAGGGTGGGAGTGAGGGAAATATTAGAGAAATGTATAATACATTTCTCTAATATTTCCCTCACCCCCAATTATACATTTCTCTAATATTCCTGCACCCCCACCCTCATATATAAGGGTATATGAGTGTGGGATGGGGGGATATTAGATAAATGTATAATACATTTATCTAATATTTCGCCCACCCCCAATAATACATTTCTCTAATATTTCCCTCACCCCCAATTATACATTTCTCTAATATTTCCCCCAACCCCACTCTCATATAATACATTTCTCTAATATTCCTGCATCCCCACCCTCATATATAAGGGTATATGAGGATGGGATGGGGGGATATTAGATAAATGTATAATACATTTATCTAATATTTCGCCCACCCCCACCCTCATATGCATTTATCTAATATTTCCCTCACCCCCACCCTCATGTATGAGGGTTGGAGTGGGGAAAATATTAGATAAATGTATATGAGGGTGGGAGTAGGGGGGGGATATTAGATAAATGTATATGAGGGTGGGAGTTGGGGGGGGATATTAGATAAATGTATTATATGAGGGTGGGGGGAATATTAGAAAAATGTTATTATTTCCTCCACCTCCACCCTCATATATATTAACCTTTCTCTTTGGATATTAGATAAATGTATTATACATTTATCTAATATTTCCCCCACCCCAGGGCAAGGGTGGGGGAAATATTAGAGAAATGTATTATATGAGGGTGGGGGGAATATTAGAAAAATGTTATTATTTCCTCCACCTCCACCCTCATATATATTAACCTTTCTCTTTATATATATATATATATATATATATATATATATATATATATATATATATATATATATATATATATATATANTCTTTATATATATATATATATATATATATATATATATATATATATATATATATATATATATATATAAAGAGTAATCAATTCGACTTTTTATTACTTTTTTATGTGTAGTTGAATTAGATAATGATATATATATATATATATGCAAATCCTTCAATATATAAAAAACTATGTGTTAATATATAAAAAAAATCAGGGAATATTAGAGAAATGTATAATACATTTCTTTAATATTTCCTCCACCCCCATACATATCTCTAATATTTCCACCATTCTGACCCCTTCCCTCGTATATGAGGGTAGGAGTGTGAGTGGGGAAAATATTAGAGAAATGTGAGGGTGGGGGTGAGACAAATGTGAGGGTGAGGGTGGGGGTGGGGAAAATATTAGAGAAATGTATTATACATTTCTCTAATGTTTTCCCCACCCTCACCCTCACATACCCTCATATATTATACATTTTTTTAATATTCCCAACACGCCACCCTTCTACCCCCCCACCCCGCCAAATGTGAGGGTGGGGTTGGGGAAAATATTAGAGAAATGTATTATACATTTCTCAAATGTTTTCCCCACCCTCACCCTCACATACCCTCATATATTATACATTTTTTTAATATTCCCAACACGCCACCCTTCTACCCCGCCACACTCATATAGTGGGGGAAATATTAGAGAAATGTATTATGAGGGTACCCTCATATAGTGGGGAATATATTAGAGAAACATATTATGAGGGTATATGAGGGTGGGGGTGAGGGAAATATTAGATAAATGTATAATACATTTCTCTAATATTTCCACCACCCTCACCCTCATATAATGGGGGAAATATTAGAGAAATGTATTATGATGGTGGGGGTGGGGGAAATATTAGAGAAATGTATTATACATTTCTCTAATATTCCCCGCACCCTCACCCCCACCATCATAATACATTTCTCCCACCCCCACCCTCACCCTCACCCTCATATAGTGGGGGAAATATTAGAGAAATGTATAATACATTTCTCTAATATTCCCCCCACCCTAATATTTCCCCAACCCCCACCCTCATATAATACATTTCTATAATATTCCCCCCACCCTCATATATGAGGGTATATGAAGGTATAGGAGGGTGGGTGTGGAGGGGGGATATTAGAGAAATGTGTTATAAATTTCTCTAATATTTCCCCCACACCCACACCCACCCTCGTATATGAGGGTGGAGGTGGGGGAAATATTAGATAAATGTATTATATGAGGGTGGGGGTGGAGGAAATATTAGAGAAATGTATAATTATAGAAATGTATAATACATTTCTCTAATATTCCCCTCACCCCATATATGAGGGTGGAGGTGGGGGAAATATTAGATAAATGTATTATATGAGGGTGGGGGTGGAGGAAATATTAGAGAAATGTATAATTATAGAAATGTATAATACATTTCTCTAATATTCCCCTCACCCCCACCCTCATATACCCTCATATATGATGGTGGAGGTGAGGGAAATATTAGAGAAATGTATTATTTCTCTAATATTTCCCCCACCCCCATTGAGGGTGAGGGTGGGAGGGATATTAGAGAAATGTATTATACATTTATCTAATATTTCCTCCACTGAGGGTGGGGGTGGGGCAAATATTTGAGAAAGGTATTATCACTATATAATTCAATTGTACATCAAAAAGTAATCAAAAGTGGAATTGATTACTCTTTATATATATATATATATATATATATATATATATATATATATATATATATATATATATATATATATATATATATATATATTTGATTATCCACATAAATAGATAAATATATGCAAATCCTTCAAAGTATATAAAATATATGTGCAAATATATTAAAAATCAATAAGAACAATAATAATAACACGATTTTCCTATCGGCATACCTGTCGCAATCTCTAATAGTGAGCATATGTCACCTAGATATGCTTCCATATGCACCTGGAAATGATGGTTTGAATTTTCTTACCACCGCACATACCTATGATTCTTCCATTGATGTTTATGTGGTATAGGCTTTGTTGGTTACTTATGGGCTGACCCAGGTTCTAACTATAGGATTACCAACAACCCTTCGATCATCGGCCTTTCTGGACACCAGAAGGCAACACAACGCACAAAGTGCACTGCACAGTCTCACCTGAGATGGCTTTAATGGGTGGTTGTAGGACTCATAGGTTTGCAACCATGGGATGAGATGTGTTTCTCTCTTAGAGGCATTGGATCCACTCTTTGTTATCCCTCGAACCCTCATTAGATCTTAGTTTAGACCAATAACACCAATATTCCAATAAGACTTCATTAACCATTATAACATCATGTATTCATCTATTGTGACATAAGATTCAGATCTAACCACTAGCTATGACATTCATTTACTTAGTGTTGTTCTACAGATTTCATGAGTTTTTCCTTAGTGCGCAATAATATAACCTTTATCAATTAACATATTCATCATAAACCTTGTTAACTCAAACATAACAATAAGAAATGCAACCATTCATACACATGACACAGATATATCATGGTTCACCCCCTCCTAGGCTATGTCCACAAAGATTTGTCGCTTCTACTCTTTATTCATATTCTTGCAAAATATAATATTGTGCATTGTACATTTCTTCCTTCATTACACTCGATATCCATAGATAACACTAATCTCTCAAAAAGACCTTCGACTAAAGGACCTACTACAACCTCAACAATACACACCTACCATACATACCAACCCTCTCATGGTCCTAATACATTCTACTTATACAAAACCAAGACAACATCCTTACAAAAACCCTAACCCTAAGCGGATTAGGTTTGTCCACTTTCTCCTTGACTTAATCTCGGCTGGTCCACGATCCAACCGTTCTCCAAGTTGGTGCTTGTCCACTTTCCAACTACTCTGCAGTAGTTTGTCCACTTTATAACTATTTTTTCCCGACGTTGGTTTTCCTCCGTTTCTGGTGTTGATTTTCCTCTATTTCCAACGCACTCCCCTATTTTTCATCGTTGTCTTGAAATCTTCAAGATTTCCTTTGTTTTCTCCCAAAATTGTCCTGCGCCAATAGGACCCCAACACTGACATCGTGACTCGTCCCGAGTCACTCACAGACTCCTGCATCTTTTACTTCCTGTGCCAATGCTTCATACATTTATTGTGTTTGTTAGCATTGCTCCTTAGCCTAGTTTCTCTTCTCCTTAGAAAAAACACAATTGACTATCTTTCCCCCCTTTTCCAACTTTATAGCGGGATGGTGTATTGACAGTTGTAACTTTTTCACTTTTTCCTGCACGCTCCACTTTTTGTGTTTGTCAACTATTTTCCAGCATGCAGTGTCTTCAACACTGGTTTTTCTGTGGCACACTGTTAATGTTAACAAATCTATTTCATCAAAAACCCTCTAATATTCTTCTGTCTTTTTGTTATATTTCTTCTCTTTATGGATTTTTGTCTTTTTCTTCTAACATCTACTATATACAATATGTATAATCATACCTTCTTTCTCTGTTTTTACCTCAGGTTGTTAGGTTAATTGTCTTGATATAGCTTCAATTGACTTCCATTCACCAATCCTATCAGATTCTTCCCTGCAATATCTTTCAATTGCACAACACTTCCATTTGTAATAGCCTCTACCTGATAAGGCCCTAACCAATGCATTTTGAACTTCCCCGGATGTTGTAAATATATGTTGTCATAGAGGAGAACTAGATCTCCTTCCTTAAAAGATTTTCTTCTTTATGTGCCTATCATGCCAAGCTTTGTCCTTCACTTTCTGTACTTCCTAGTGAAAACCGGCTAAAATTCTGTCTTCTTCCAGCTCCATCCACCGATCCAATCTTTCCTGCGCAGCACCTTCTTTTGTCATGTTGATGATTGTTTTTTTTGACGAAAACGATTATGGATTATATTAAGAAGGTGGACTGGCCACATATTCGATTACAAAATGGCCTCAAATGTCTTTGGGCCTGCTTTCTAAAGCCATTCTACTTCTATAGCTATACGCCTTCTTAAGATTAAAAACAGTGGCAAGCCACTGGGTCCTTTACATCGAGAGTGAATTCTATCACTCAAATTCAAAATCCTGGAAACGTTACCACATTACTCAGATTACTTCTTGTTAATAGCTATTTCAGCGAGCCAGATCGGCTTCGCGTCATTACATCTTCCCGCTGATAGACGTTTTTTTTCTTTTTTGTTACGACCTGCCATTCATTGCTTTGACCCTGGTTATGAATTTCCGGCTGAGCTTGCACTTCTTCTGCCTCAGCAATATCGACCCAGCTTGAGGCTTGCTGGGTTGGGCTTGAAGACCTGGGTAGAGTTGCTTCCGCTGGGTCTTCCCCCTTAACAGGTTCTTTGGGGATGTAAACGGATTCCCCTTCAGCTACTGACGGCGGGATCTTTGCTTCAGCTTGCTTCTCCGATTGCGCTCCTGTCCACCAAGTGGGCCTTTGGCTTCGGGATGATCTTCTTTTTCTGGATGACTTCTCACAGTTCCGGGCTACGTGCCCTTTTTCAAAACATACCCTGCATCTGAAGCAGAGGTTCTCGAAATCGATCTTCTGGGTCCAGGAGAAGTTCTTTTCGGAGAGGATGATTTCTGCTGGGAAACCCTTGTTGAATTCCATCTCTACACAGATCCGGGCAAAGGTGAAGTTGATTGGGGCAGCTTCAGGGCAAATGCAGAGAAATTTCCCTATGTCATTTCCGATAGATTCAAGAGATTTGTCCCCCCGGAAGTGCAGGGGAAGTGAAGGGACACGCACCCAGACCAGAGCAGAAGAAATAGAGGTCGTGGTTGGATCAAAGTCAGGGGTCCACGGCTGCACGGACAACCCTGCTCTGCCCCAGAACCACGGCCCGGAGCTGGAAACCAAGTCTCTATCATCAGAAGAATCAAAGATAGCTGCGAAAAAACCCTTCACAAAGGGGCATACTGAAACCCTACCCACAAGAAGCGGGGACCATTCGGAGTCTATCCAGGAGCGAAGATCAACCAGACTCGGCCAGAAGCCGTTGAACCTGCAAACGAGGGCAAGCTTGCTGAGCTGAGAGGAAAACACCAGTGCTTCCTTCGGCATCTGGATAGAAACTGCAGGGGCTTCAACAATCGAGGTATTTGGAGCAGAGGAACCCCCTCTAAGGGAGGCCATATCCTTGAAAGAAGCCCGTCTCGCACGTCTCATAGAGGGACCGTGATCTGGGAGGGGGCGGGCGGAGCAACCCCCGTCGAGCTTGGCAAAAGCGTCTGAAGAGGCGCGAGCAGGAGCAGGGGGGGCGTCGGCCGCTATGGAGGACGCAGCCACGAGAGGGGGCGCATCAGCCGCAGGTGCAGCCACCAGGGAAGATACAGCCGCCATTGGGGATCTGCTAACGGGCGGGAACGAGCTTAAGATGCCTGGAACAGGTCGAGAGGAGGCCAGCGGGCCTGTGGAGAACTGCAAGACCAGGTCGAAGCCCTAAAACCGAACCCTCGCCTTCTCTGCCAAAAAAAAAAAACTTCCGATGTGAAGATCTTCAAAATAATACTAGAAAAGTGTCATGTTGATGATTGTTGCAATGCACATACTAGGTATTAAATAATCCAATGGAACCACTGCTTCTTGCCCATACACCAGTTTGAATGGTATATTTCTTGTACACTTGTTGCATGTAGTCTTGTAAGCCCATAATATTGATGATACCTTCAAATCCCAATCATCCCTATTCACATTGCAAATCTTTGTCAATGCATTTTCTAGAATCTTGTTAAAATCTTCTACTGCACCATTTTCCTAGGGATGGTAAGGTGTGCTTTATTGATGATGTATCTCGAATTCTTTTGTCATAGCTTTGATTGTACTTTTAATGACATGATTTCCATGATCACTCAAAAAAATTCTAGGACATCCAAATCCAATCACCACGTTCTCAAAGAGAAACTGCGTTGTAGTTTCTGCGTTGCAATCCTTTACTTGGGATGCTTTTGACCACCTAGTTAAGTATTATGTCACAGTGATAATGTATCTGGATCTTGATCTCCTCGTTGGTGGATTAATGGGTCCAATGAATTCCAGAACCCATTTATCAAATACCTGTAAAGTTACTTGGGGCATAAGTGGCATTTCATCCCTTCTAGATGGTTTTTCCACCCTCCGACAAACATAACAGGTCTGACAATATTCATTTTGCGTCCTTATGTATTGTAGGCCACCATAATCATGTGCGCAACACCTTCTGTGTTGTAGGATTTCTTGCATAGTTCCCTCCATCTATTACTTCATGTTCTTATGCTGGCATCATTGAGCGTTCATGCTCCATCACACATCTTCTCATAATTCCATCTACACCTAACTTGTATAAATGATCTCTAATCAACTGATAGTCTCTAGCGCACACTACCAATTGTTTTTTCAGCGCGACAGTAAATTCCTTGGTAGCCACTCCTATGCTCAAGAATCCAACAATGTCGGCAAAATAATCATCGACAATCTGAACAAAAAATAAGTTAGCATCAGAAAAAAATTTCCTCCAAGTTTTCTGGCTCCTCTCCATTAGTAATTCTTGATAGATGACCTGGTCCTGCATTCAGCTTCCCTAGTTTTACTATAATTTCAAAATCATATTCCCGAAATAATAACAACCATCTACAAATCCTTCCCCCCAACACTAGCTTGTTAACTAGGTACTTCAAAACAAAATCATCAATGTCTCCTTCACCTAGTTGTGTCAATATTGCTCCAAGTGCAATGGATGAAGCAACCACATGCACATGAAATTCTTTTGTCCAATCTAAAAAGCTCAGAATTGGTGATGTCACCATCTTCTCTTTAAGTATGTCCAAGCTCTCTTGGCATTCATCATTCCACTAAAACCTGATGTCTTTCTTTAGTAACTCCTCCATGGGCGCATTAATATTTGCATAGCCCTTTATGAATTTCCTGTGGTACCCTGTGTGGCCCAATGTTTCTCTCAACTAGCGCACTGACTTTGGTGGTGGTAAATTGAAGATAACAACAATATTTGCAAGGTCTACTATCAAGCCCTGTTTGCATACAATGTGTTCAAGTATGATGCCAAATGGTGTACTGAATATACATTTCTTAATGTTCAAGGAAATTTGATATTGCCTACATCTTTCTAACATTAACCTTAGAATTTCTACATGGTCCTTCAATGAATTGAATATTGTCCAATCATCCAGATGGAAAATATGATTGGTGCATTCTTTAAACCAAATGGCATTATTGTGTACTGATATGAACCCCACTCTATTGTAAATGTGGTTTTGTACCTATCCTCTGGAGCAATTATGATATGATGGTAACCTGAAAATCCATCTGTGAAGGAGTACACTTCTTATCCTACCACATTCTCTAAAACCTCATCTGTAAATGGAGTAGGAAAAGGATCATGCAGGCATGCATCATTTAATTTCCTCAGATCCACACATATTCTAATCCCTCCAGTCTTCATTTCCTGGACCACCATTGGACTGATCCACTTTGATTCTTCCACGGGCTATATGATTCCTGATTCTAGCATTTTGTCAAGTTCTTCCTTAAACTTCTTCTTATAGATGGGGTTTAATCTATATGGTCTTTGTCTAACTGGTCATGCATATGGTCTGAGGGGTATATTCATTTCTCCAAGTTCTCCTGATACCCCTTTCATATCTGAAAAATGTGGTTGGGAATAAGTCACTATACTTGCACAGTAATTCAATTATTTTTTCCATTGTCTCACTGTCCCAATAATCCCCAATGTTGGCTATCTTGGGCTTCTCTTCAGTCTCAATATTGACCTTCTTAATATTCATAGGTGCAGTGAACTCTTCTGATTGTAATTGGGGTCCTTCCAATGCTCTTTCTCCTTCCCCGTCTACTATCTGTATGTCATGTGAGTTGTCTTCTACTTCCTCATCCTCTGCGACCTGATAACAATAAAATAATTGTTCAAGTGTTTATTTTATGTAATCTATGTCTACTGTCACTTTATCTACCCCATATTATTCAAACATATTCCCTTTGATCCTTTGTAA
Organism: Picea mariana; assembly: GCA_032191745.1. Lineage (NCBI taxonomy): Eukaryota > Viridiplantae > Streptophyta > Pinopsida > Pinales > Pinaceae > Picea > Picea mariana. The sequence continues at coordinate 639,731 of JASDQU010736356.1, read as the reverse complement.
TGTTATATCCACCCATGGATTCTCACTTTCAAATGCAAAGGTCCTAATAAAGTTTCGTAGCACTGCACCCCAACTCACAGTTTCTTTGTGCAGTTCTTGATCCTTGTACCATTTACTAGGTAATCCTTCTAATGTATGAATAAAGTAATGCTTCCATTCCCCTGGTAGTACCAATCTCCAGTTAGTACTGCAATCATTTATATGATATCTTTGGTTCCCTCTCCCATTATACTTCTGTAAGGGCCTATCCTACTGACTCCTACCAAATCTTATGTGCATCAATCGCTTACACCAATACCAGTCCTGAATTACCTTCTTATGTGCACCCCACCATGGTGCATGTGTGTCTCTCAGTGCTATATCCAACAGTAGTAATCTATGACTATCCAAAACCTCTTATTCGAACTTTGTCTTGAAGTTTTCTAATTTGTCCTCTTCAGTAAATGTGGGAAATTGTCTTACTTCTGTCCCAACCCATTTCACTGCACATGTAACTCTGGCACACCTCCTAGTAGAGACTTCATGCAATCTTTGCGGCTATTTTTCTACTCCAGTATCTAAATCTGACATGTCGAAATTGATACTCCTCAAACTAAGTACTCCATTTACAGTTGGATTCGCATAGTCTTCCTCTCGCGCAATAGTCCTATACAATTGGTTCACATCATCCTCTAGAACACTGTAAGGCATAAGTTCTACATATCTTTCACATAATGAGGGATATAAAGGTGCTACTACACTAAAGTTCCTAGCTTCAAATATCATCTTTCTAGTCTTTAAATTAATTATGGCCTGATTATCAAAGGCCCAATCAATTCCAAATAGTGTTGGAGATGGTATAGACTCATCCACCATATCCATTACTTCAAAGTCTGTTGTGGTGCGCACACCATCTAGATCCACTATTTTGTATTATTCAATCTACCTATGGGAATCACTCTCTGCTAGTTTTATAGCTTCAACTGGATATTGGAATACCCTAGTGTAGGTTCTCCCATTGCTTCCCAAGTCTTCTATGGCAAAATGTTGACATCTGATCCTAAGTCTAGGATAACATTTCCCATATTAAAGTCTCCTATATTTGCATTCAATCTGAACTCTCTGCTAGTTATTTTCTTTCTATGGACTCGATTTATCTTCTTTGGTTTTGTTCTTATCCCTTCTTCTATGTTATATTTCTCAAGCATGCTTTTAAGCAAATCCATGGCATTCTTATCATTAAGTAATTTAAAGCAAGATTCCAGGAAATTATTTAAGTTACTTACTTTCTCGGTTTGCTCTCCTCTATAAGTATGATCCAAAGACTAAGGCATATAAAAAATAGGAGTATCATACCTCGACGTAGTATTTGATGTGGAGGATTCATTCTCCTTCAATAACTCGTTTGCTTCCTTGAAATTTTCCTTCTCCTTCTTTGCATCAAACTGTTGTTGTGGCTGAGTATTCTTCTGATTACAGCACTAGGATTCCTTCTTCTGATCCTACGCATCTATTCATGTCTTCACTCCTCCTCTAGTCACTATATTGATGTTACTCCCAAGATCCCTTATTTATGCAACAATCCACTAAACATTCTGGTTATTTAGATTCTACTTCTCCTAGATCTTCATCATTAACTTCTGTCACTCTTCTGTCACATGATCTGCTGTGCGACAATACATACATGTTGTTGTTGGTTGAGGACAATATTAGACATAGCATCCCCGCTGTTGAAAATTATGGAAGATAATAGGCCCTCTACCTCTGCCCATTCCTCCTCTTCGTCTACCTCTGAATATTCCTTTGTTCCCCTGTGGATCCATGTTCTGTTGATGATATTGTGGTTCCTGATTATATTGCGGGGGTTGTTGAAACTATGGAACTGCTTGAAATTGTTGCGCATTGCCAAACCGTGGCACATTTTGTCCTGCCATCAACTCAATTTGTATCATGTATGCATCTGAGGTTCTTTCCTTCATTAACTCCAGAGTTCTACAATTTTTGTCTTCATGCCCCACTGACTTACAAAAGTTACAAAAAGTACTCTTCAGTTTTGTCTTATACTTCTGCATCATAGGGCGGTGATAAGGATCATGCCCATGTGTCTTGCATATTTCACACTAAGGCCCTCCTATAGGAAATGGATTTGGCATACCTACTCCCAGGTATTGTGAAAATGTTAGACAATCATTCTTGGGATGTCCCTATGATCTGCACATGGTACACCACATCGCTTCTCTTTTCTCCCTACTTTTATTATGGTTTAATTGTACTATCAAGTTCTTCAGGTCTTCCTTCAACTCCTCGATAGTAGGATTTGTCTGCTTATACTGATTCTCTTCTAACTGCATCGCTTCTTGCAATGCCTCTTCCAGGGTTTGAAATATGTGTTGTCTCAATGGATATTTGAAGTGTGGTAATAGAGAGTTTATAAACAACTGCATGTTTTGCATGTCATAAATAGGATACTTCAGTTTACCTTTTCAATGTCTTCAACTTATGATTGATGTCCCCTACATACTCTCCTAGTTTTTGTCTAACCTCAATCATCTCATTCATAAACTGATCCTCTGATTTTAGCCTCTGAAACTCAGTGATCAGTGCCTGCTTGATCTATGTTATTGTTCCCGGTGCACCTTGTGGATTATTTATTGCTAGACTCATATACCAATCCAACCAACAGTTTCTGAACGTTATTGCTAGTTGCACTACTTTTGTTTCCTGATCATTGACTCTTTTCGCTTCCCATATTCGTTCACGCATGAATAGGCGCTTCTCTAGGTCTTTTGATCCATCCCCATGAAACTCTGGTAATGTTATCATTGGATCTATGCCTGCCATTGTAGAATGTGTTGTACATGCTCCGCGCGGTACTACTATTTGTGTACTATTGTTCATACTTGAATTTCCACTGGTGTTTCAATTGGTACTTCCACTTGTACCACTACTTGTACTGATGTTGGTGCTTCCACTTGTACCCTTACTTATATTCTGATCTCCTAGATTCCTCTAACCGTCAATCACTTGTTCTCTAAACAACTCTTTCTTTGCTAATGTGTTAATTGTACATGGGGTTGTAGGCTCTACATTGATTCGGATCTGGAGAGGGGTATCGGCTTCCTCATTAGATCTCACTCCTCTAGTCTTTATCTCATATGTGGCACACAATATCTCTTCGATGTGCTCCACAACACAAAGTTCATATACCTCTTCCTCATCACTTTCCACTTCTTCCCTCTCGGCTACTGCTCTTTTCTTCTATTGAGCTTATACTGGTAGGGTCTTCCATTGTGCGTCGTTTCTGCCTTCTGCATAATTTCCTGGATCTCCTCTTGATCCATCATAATGGGATATTTCTCTTTACTATGCTCTTCTCTATCCATTTCCCCCTCCATATCAGACCTTCCTCGGTGTTTCCCTTGACTCCCCCATGCACGCAGACTAGTTTAGCTATATGATTCCATAGTTAATACCCCTTTATCATGCAATAATTTTTTTAATGAAGTGTACATCGACTTGATGTACCTTTCCCTTGGGCCCTTAAGAAACTCATGTTCTTCTACAGTGTAACACTTCAATGTGTCTACTGCAAACTCAGTGATTTACCCCACTACAATGTTGTCTAGCCAGAAAAATACTGCGCGCATAAATTTGTTATTTACCCTTTTCAACTGCGCAATACTTTCTTTTGTCCACTCAACTGATCTAACTCTATTTGTCGGATGGGTATATTTCAATTGTGTTATCCACTCCTACAATATTGTGGGAAACTCACTAAAGAAACTCTTGTGTATTTCGTTGAATGTGTATCTTTCCAAGTATTGTCTTGGCTTAAACATAGGGATTTTATTATCTTTACGGGAAAACTCTAGTTCTTGAACTGTCAACCATCTTTCAATCTCTATTTCCGTGGGGTTCCAACCTAAAAACATCCCCTTTATTAAACCCTCACACTAAACTGTTTGATACATCCCTCCCGATCTAATCTTTTGAGTTCCAAACCAGTAACATAACCATTGTTGGTTACTTATTAGCTGACCCAAGTTCTAACTATAGGATTACCAACAACCCTTCAACCATTGTCCCTTCTAGATACCAGAAGGCAACACAATGCACAAAGTGAACTGGACAATCTCACCCGAGATGGCTTCAATGGGTGGCCGCAGGACTCAGATGTCTGCAACCATGGGATGGGATGTGCTTCTCTCTTAGAGGCATTGGATCCACTCTCTATTAGCCATCAAACCCTCATTAGATCTTAGTTTAGACCAATAACACCAATATTCTAATAAGACTTCATTAACCATTATAACAGCATGTATTCAATGATATGTATTCATCTACTGTAACATAAGATTAATATCTAACCACTAACTATGAAATTCATTTATTTAGTGTTGTTCTGCAGCTTTCATGATTTTTCCTTAGTGTGCAGTAATATAACCTCTATCAATTAACATATTCATCATAAATCTTGTTAACTCAAACATAACAGTAAGCAATGCAACCATTCATATACATGACACAGATATATTGTGGTTCACCCCCTCCTAGGCTACGTCCACAGAGTTTTGTCTCTTCTGCTCTTTATTTATATTCTTGCAAAATATAGTGCAACGCACTGTACATTTCTTCCTTCATTACACATGATCTCCACAGATCACACCAGTATCTCAACAAGACCTTCAACTAAAGGACCTACTACAACCTCCACAATACACACCTACCATACATACCAACCCTCTCATGGTCCTAATACATTATACTTATACAAAACTGGGACAACACCCTTACAAAACCCCTAACCCTAAGCAGATTAGGTTTGTCCACTTTCTTCTTGACTTAATCGTGGCTAGTCCACGATCCAACCATTCTCCAAGTCAACGCTTTTCCACTTTCCAACTGCTCCGCAACAATTTGTCCACTTTGTAACTGCTTTTTCCCAGTGTTGGTTTTCCTCTATTTTTGGCGCTATTTTCCTTTATTTCCAATGCGCTCCCCTATTTTTCGGTGATGTCTTGAAATCTTCAAAATTTCCTTTGTTTTCTCCCAAAATTGGTCTGCACCAACAAGACACCAACATTAACTTCGTGACTCGTCCTGAGTCACTCACGGACTCCTGCATCTTTAACTGCTTGTGCTAGTGATTCATACATTTCTATTGTTTGCTGGCATTGCTCCTTATCCTGGTTTGGTTTTCCTCTATTTCCGGCGTGCTCCCCTATTTTCCGGCGTTGTCTTGAAATCTTCAAAATTTCCTTGGTTTTCTCCCAAAATTGGTATGCGCCAATATGATTCAATGAATAACAAATCAATTGATGAAACAACTACTATATAAGTTGTGCTCTCATATAAAGTATACATGAAAAAATTCATGTCATATTAGCGAGAAATATCTGAACATATATGGATCTTGAAACGATGAGCATACGAGACGATAAACAGTTTTTCCAAAATAATACTTCAAATTTATTTACAAGCATTGCATAGTTCCTACAACCCATTACATGTAGGTTTCTAGAAAGTGTAATATTGTTCAAATTTAGTTACATGCATTACATACCATGACAAAATGTCTCTATCTTGGCAGAATATCATTATTCCTGGCATAAAACACAGAATTAATTTCCCTGGTGTTTCCCCAACTGCGCATAGTTTATACTCCATCCAACGAATTCGGGGTTTTCGATATCATATACATTAACGATGCAATTAAAGAGAAAAATGGTCGAAAGATAGGTCAAGGTTGGCTGGATGGTTGCGGTTTCGATTCCGAATACATTGTTTAATAATGTTGGAACATCTAATGTTGCTACTGCAACAAAGCAAATAACTTCATGTGACTTTTAGTTGGAATTATTTATATATATATATATATATGTGTGTGTGAGAGAGAGAATATTAATAAATATGTAGTCATGTTTGGGTTGCATGGAATTTTAATATTTGTCCGGTAAATGTCATCCTTGTTGTAAATGTTTTATTATATGATTTATTAACAAGAAAAGACCCGTACGTGAATGGCATTAGCTTCATTAGTTGGTATAACCGACTAGATTTTTAGTGTCATCCATCAAACAATATCAAAATGAAACAATATAGCTAAAATTCAGTTACATTAAGGATGTATATATTTGGGAAAGACCTTGATGAGCGGCATGACTATGCTAACAATCTCATTAATGAAATGGTGGTGAATGCCATGCCTGCTTTGTTGGTTGTTTTGTTGTTAGTGTTCTTTATTTTCTCGAAAGAGAGGTAGGCATTGGAATGAACACAACTGGAAATTTGACTCACCATTGAAGCCTCTCTTTAGAACTAGTAATGTCTTAAAAATTAAATAATAAAATCACTTTATATATTTATATATTCCATCGCTTATAAGGTACCCAACACAAATGAGAAACGGAGGGAAAGTAAAGTTGTATGCTAATAGGTATAAGGTGAGTGGTTGCACATTTAAAGAAGTCGAGGGTAAGTAAATTTGTGGTCTAATAGGAATAAGCCCTTCGAAGTGTGAGGCTAAAGAAGTCTATTAAAAGAGTTTAAAATAATAGTGACAGACTATCTTTAAAAAATTAAAAACATGATGGAATGCAATGTTTTAAAAATTTAAAACATGATGGAGTCCATGATTATTGTGCAGTACATACATGAGGCATGGGACATACATTACTATTTAAGCATTTGTTGTACATACAGATCTATTCAAGGCGTCCGATCTATATTTAATTATGATTTTTGAATCCCATGACAACATATCCCACTTGGTCCAGTGCGAAACTGTCCACATCACCCCACATTCACAGTTTTCCAGAAAACGTTCAATCGCATTTATTTCATTTCGTCGCTCGGGCAATAACGGGTTGGTTTTACTAACCAATTAAATTTGAAAAAAATGATTTTAAATAAATAAAAATAAATAAATAAATTCAATGTGTAATGTAAAACTTTGAAAAAAGGCTTACAAATATTTGGTCCACCATCAATTAATAGGTAGTCAACCCAATATCGATCACTATATACCTCCGCAAGTGGCAGGTATACTAAGACCAATGGTGGTTTGCATACGAGAATGCAAAATGAAGGAATATATTTTGCATAAATAGTTACTTTTATACTTTAATAATAAGTTCAATGGTGGTTTGCATACGCGGGTGCTAAATGAAGATACGTTGATGAATATTGTAATTTAGAGACTTCCATCCAAAATACTGTTATGCAATACTTTAATCTTAAGATTCTTTTTTTTCCAAAGAAAAATGACTCGATATTATATTATAAAAATATAAAATCATTTACATATACTCTGTCAAGCCAAATACCAGGTCTGTCAAGCCAATACCAGGTGTCGAGGGAAGCACGCACCTCAAGTCAAAAGTAATGAAACACAAACAGTCCAAACAGTGAACGCAGTTACCAGCAAAAAAACACCAAAAAATGCTGATAAGCGATACACCAAGAAACAATTCGGCAAAAAGTTTCAAAAGCGTTGACACACAGCAATCTTCAGATGAATGCTGACCGCGATCAGCAATGGTGGACCAGCCAAATGAAGGTAGATGTGAACGTTATCAGGGAAGAAACAATGAGGCACAAACAGTCAATAAAGAAACCTCGAATTAGGACTCTTGCCCACCACCTTCAAAGAGATTTATGTGGGTGATGTTGCTTTCAGATCCATTCTCACAATGGAAAATCGAAAGTCTCCCGATCACACCGCCGAGGGCTCGCTTGGATAAGGCATCCACTTCATTGTTGAAAGATCTGGAAATATGCCTGTAACTGATGTCCAAAAAACGATTAGAGAGGCCCTGTATTTTGTCCTTCCAGCCTTCTAAGTTGACCGAGCGAAGCAAACTCTTTTGGCTGATCCAATCGATAACGACCCGCGAGTCCCCCAGGACCAGTAGGTGATCGATTGACCAAAAGGAGGCAAGAGCAAGGGATGTCCATAATCCCAAAAGCTCTGCTTTTGTATTCGTCCCTTCACCACAATTCATGAACCATTTAATGATTCTCTTTGAATGAGATCTGAAGAAGCCCCCTGCCCCACAACAAAGACCAGTGCTCTCCACCGCACCATCGAAACAAGCCAGCGAATATCCAGGAGACAATGAGATCTCACAAACCTTTGGCGTGAAGGTCTTGTTCAATGCCGGCTGCCACTGGAAAGAGTTCCTCACTCTGTGGAAGACCGCCAGAATAGAAGGGATACGGTCTTCAAAAATAGCAGAGTTCCTCTCCTTCCAAACCTGCCAGCACATGCAGACCGCTAGTGTCGGAGGAGCCGATTTTTGAGTGATCCAGTCAGTGAGGCAGGCCGAAAAGGTG
>JASDQU010736356.1:602825-628884 GCA_032191745.1 Picea mariana | reverse complement strand
TGGAAGTAGTCCGTTTCTGGGTTAAATGCCAGCCTCCAGCGCTTGAGCATGAGACTGCTGCCATCATATATCCAAAAAGAAGAGAGTAAAACTGATGCATCTTCAGGCGTCTTGCAGTGAAAACCAAACCAACCGCCTTTTAGATAAAGAATTTCTGGAATATAACCTAAGAGAGGCCTCCAGTTTGTGCTTATCCAGTGCTCCAGTGACTGAGTACATAAGCTCTTGTAGGAGACTCGGCCCACCAGTGAGCAAGTGGACATCTTACAAAGATTCTCGAAACCAACTCCGTCCCCCAACACGAGACGAGAAATCTTTTTCTTTGGCTTCCAAACTTTTCGACCAGGGGGAGCTCCCTTTGCAGTAGGGGATCTGTGCAAAGCTTGTGACCCGGGGTGAACAGGGAGAGAGGAGAGAGGTGTAGTAGGGTCCCCAAGAGAAGGTAGAGCGCTGGTCTGTGTATTGAAACTAGWTATGAGAGGAGGTGCAACAGTAGGTGAAAAGTTTTTTGAAAGGGTCTGCTTGGCGGGAAGAGACTTACTCCARRAGGCAAGYGCGTCTACTTTGTCAAACAAACCTTCCTRTTCCCAGATGATCTCATCYGAAGGTTTCATTAGCTGTTTGGTCAGAGACTCCATAATGAACTATGTGGTCCACCTCCTTTTCGCTTGTATGCGTGACAGAGCACTCTGATCCTGTGCCTGACAAGGAAAGCTGGTAGAATAGTTTAAAAGTCCGTGAAAACAGTATAAAAAACAGAGTCCCAGACCTGTACACAGAAAGGTATATCTGAGGTGGTTCTAACTGTCTGCCTGTAGCGACAAGGAAAAGCTTTGTGTAGGAGGCTAAAGACAAAAAAACTCTTTTGAAGGAGGAGACAGCTTTGTGAGAGTCGAGGGGACCGGAAAAAGAGTGTCTATCAGGCTAAAGAGTAAAACCCAGGAACCTTTACGGTGTATTGGGTCGGGTAAGGGAGTAAAAGGCAAAAGATAAAAGGGGCCGGCGCAACAGGCCTGAAACCACCAAGTATCTCAGGATAGTATAGTATCTATCTGCCGGTAGTATGAAAAAAAGGTAAATGTAGACTGCGGGAATAGTCCAGTGACAGGTTCAAATAGCTGTAGGCGGCGGGAAGAGTCCAGTGATAGGTTCAAAAGCTGTAAGTCATTCCATCTCTGTTCTAGTCGAAGGGAACTAAGGCGAGGGTAGAGGAAGAGTTTATCCAGCTAATGAGGCCGTGGTCTGATGATCAAGCATCTTAAGATTCTTGACCGCGCGAAAACAACTTTTATGTTATTTGGTGATGGATAACCAATTTTCTTTTGTTGCACTAATCCATTTTTTTATAAAAATTATGTTTCTTTAATCTTAAGATTCTTGACCGCGTGAAAACAACTTTTATGTTATTTGGTGATGGATAACCAATTTTCTTTCGTTGGACTAATCCATTTTATTTAACAATTATACTGCTTCACATTGTTGAGAATAATTGTAAACGTTTTTGTTCAACGTTGTTAGTGATTATAGTTATGGGCTCACACAATTAATTCGTCCATACAAGGAAAGATAAAAATCCTTGAGTCCAGTTAAAGTCACAAATGTGTTTTATTTTCCCATATTAAAACAAACTTTTCTATTTTTGGGTATTAAAATAGACTTTTAAATCTATGAAATTTGTTCATTGTGCTTATGCTAGTGGAAAGAAAAAAAATGAAAAATGTTGTGGAATTGGGGTATGCCAAAACTAATGTGGAGGTTTCTGGATTTAATGGGGTAGTGGGTGTTACCTTAATGTTGCATCAGGTTAATGTTTCTTCTCTTTTATTCATTTCTAAATTCTTACAAGATATTGTTTCTTCTCTGAAATGTGGATTATTTAGTTCGTCGTTCTCTAGTTGTTAGGTTTAGCTTGGCTTTCCAATGATTGGGCTAGTTTAATGCTACGTGGGGTTAATGTTTCTTCTTCTTTGACAATAATTAGGAATCGTAAAAGTTGTCTTTTAGAATAAAACTAATATAATTGATGGAACAAAAACAGTTCAGAAAATTTATGTTGTTACCCAAACAAATAGATCTGTACAAGAACTACACTAAGGGGGTTGATTCTGATATGTTGTATTATGTGAGATTGGGAGACATGGTACATCCAAGGTTTGAAACAACGATTGAAATATTTGAAACCTAGAAAATCATAGGCTTCAAACAAAAGGGAGTCTCTCCCCGTGCGTCGAATATACTTGACTTTCTACAATTTGAATCAACTGATGAAAGATAAGACAATGAACAAACGTTCATCAGTAACCTAGCTATATAGTAAATTCTTAATTTTTTCTTAAATTCATTGTCTCATGTTATACTTATTCTAGTATTTTGGAATGGAATTAATAGGTAATAGAGAAATATTTGAACCACTTATAGTTGTTTCTCCATCTATAAGTACCTTTGCAATTGCTCCAACATGACTCGTCCAACCCAATAATCATAAAATTCAATTTGGAAAGGATATTCATATACTAAACAATATTGTTCAATGTTAAAGCGGTGTAGTAGTGGAGGTAAGCAAAAGCAGATTAAAAGTTGAGATATTGAGAATACAACCCATGAGACTAATTTCTAATACTAAAAATTCGCTTCACTTGAGCACAGGTAGCCTTAATAATGGACCGAGGTATAACTAGAAGAGGGGGCCTTGAACAATATAATGTCATATATGCAACACTGAGACTTGGAGTAGTGATTTCTTTTCTCTGCCCTATGGAAACCAATGCAAGATCTACAAATGTCTCCCTAAAGATGTTGCAAAGACAGAGATGGGCACAGGGGACCAAACTAAGCATAAGAAGCAAAGTTTTATCTATGGCATGAGGGCGCGTTCAATCACCAAATCCAAAGATAGAAGGGAAGTTTCACTACCCTAGCTAGGATCCTGTCCTTGTACATCCCATGCAAATGATGAATGACAGATGGACTTCCCATGCAAATGATGAATGATAGATGGACAATATTTTCGCTTGGAAATAAGAGACATGACAGATTCCCTACTTTCCCTTGGTTTTGGGGCATTACATTCCCAAGTTATCCATAATATGGGGCATTTGTGACGGTAAGTTGTTGCATCTAATTTTTTAATTTTATTTCTATTTAAAAAAAAAAATTATTTATTGGAAAATGGGTTTCTACAACATAGATACTTTAGACACTTTACCGATGCTAGCTTGTGCTACAATCAATATTTCATGCAATAAAATATCTAACAACAATGCAAAGATTAATCTTCACGTGAAAAGTGAGCACTATCACACATAACACACCACCAACACAAATGAAAGAGGAAGCCGCATAAACACAAGTTACAGAAAATGCCAAAACTGATAGCTAATACTAGCAATCTCATTTGCATGGCCACTTATTCGACAACCATGACCAATATAACCCACTGAAGATTCATAATCATAGTGGTATTTATCAAGCATCAGTAGTATCGAATGTTATTATTCAGTAAACCTATAATTTATTTCATATCTTACAGGGTTTTAACATTACTACAAATGGAATTTTGAAAAGATATTCCTAAACAAAAATTGATGCCCAACTAGCTTGAGACGTCTTCCACATCACACAAATGACTAGTATATCACAACAATCTATTATGCAAAACTTCTATTCTATAATCCTATATTCAAGATGTCATAAAATAGAGTAAAACCCAACTACAAATTAGAGACCGTTGAGCAGCAATAATGGTACAAGAAAGAAATAGAGTATCATATTCCTATGTGCATTAGACTGACATATTTACAACAACGATTGAGAATTTAATAAGAGAATGTCATGTGTATTAAAGGTAGAGGGTAAATTAGATGACATTATTTTTTAACTGGGGCAGAAATTTGAAGAATGGTAGAAACAACAAAAGGAGAAGGAATAAGTTAAAGCAGATAGTTTCAGTTTTTTCAACTTTTCTTCCAACAACTACAACAAGTGCTAGTATAAACAACAAATTCTTCCATCTTTCTCAATAGATGTTCAAAGGCAAGTTGGCCTGAAGAACACTAGAACTTGGATGGGATAATGTTGAAATATTACTGAAGTGAGATGATTCCATTGTTAAAATTTACTAAAGTTTTCCTCAACCAAACCAATTAAAAATATTTATAAAGTAACCCTTCTTACTCAAAGCATCTTCATTTTTTTTTACCACTTCAACAATTATTTTAAAAAAATGCAAATATAAAATAATAGCAATAAAAAAAAAACACATATATATAATATTAATAATAAAAATCATACACACGCTAGCAATGTCGAATAAATGCCATTGCCATTTTCCTGTCCCTTCATTTTAATAACACAATATAATAGTGTATATCAATTCTTGCATTTTGACCATGTAATGTCTGAAAAGAAACGTTAGAAAATAAAAGATAAATTCACATGTCTTTTCTGGTAAATTTCCTTGATCACGAGCTCTCTCGACATACGCCCATTTTTCTAAGAAACATAATTTGCTACATTCATGTTTACGTTCATATTATATATATATATATAATTCAGTATCGCCGATGTGGATGAGAAGCACCAATTAATTGTTATGAACACTGTTGTTTTATTTTATTTGAAAAAATTCAATACAAACTTGAAATTTGAGCATTTTACTTTGTTCGATGCCCAAAAAAGTAAAAGTAAGAATTCAGTCACTTTTCCAATAATTTGTTGTTGCATAATCCACTAGCGTGCATGATCCCAAAGCCATCAAAACCTCACAAACCATGGTGAATGAAAAAGATGCCATTAATGCATCGTAAGTGAGTTATCCGAAACTTTTGGTGACTTTCGATCGATCGCCCTCTGCAATCTCTGCTACAAGCTCATCTCAAAGATAATTGCAAACATAATCAAACCGATCCTCTCGAGAACCTTGTCAGCCGAACAACTTGGTTTCTTAAAGGGTCGACAAATCCTCGATATTGTTGGCTCTGCACAAGAATGCTTACACAACATAAAGAAAAAAAACTCTCCTGCCCTCATTCTCAAGCTGGACCTAAAAAAGGCTTTTGACTGCATAGACTCAGGCATTCTCAGATTGATCTTAATAAAGTTTGTCTTCCGACTTAACATCATAAATTGGATTATGAGTTGTGTTGCCAGTTCAAACTTTGCAGTGCTCATAAATGGAGAACCCTCCACATTTTTCCACAGTGGCAGAGGTCTCTGCCAGGGCTGCCCACTATCGCCTCTATTATTTATCCTGGACATGGAAGGACTAAGCTTACTTCTGAAGCAAAGCCAAGCCGATGGTAGGATAACTGGGATAAAAGTTTCCAGACTAGTAAAAATCTTACATCTCTTCTTTGTCGACGATGTCCTCATCTTGACAAATGCCAACTTGTCTGAATGAAAGAAAATCTCTAAAATCTTAAAGACCTTCTGCTCTGCCTCGGGCCTACAAATAAACTGGATCAAGTCAACTTTTCACTTCACCAACATTTCTGCACAAAACTTGGAACCTTTAAAGGCCATTTTCCCTCATACTTTTGTCCACCTCTCCACTGGATTCAAGTACCTCAAATACTACATTAAGGCAGATCATTACAAGGCTTCAAATTGGGACTGGTTAATAACAAAGGTGGAAAAAAGAGTGAGCCACTGGTGCAATAGATGGCTCACCATTGGAGGTCGTTTCACACTTATAAAATATGTCCTTGAGGGGCAACCAATCTACTGGATGGAACGTGTTGCCATTCCCACCTCTGTTATGGATAAACTCATATCTCTCACCTACAGGTTCCTCTGGTCAGGCAATAAGGAATAACATAAAATACACCTTTGCAAATGGGAATCGATAGAAAAACCGAAAACCAAAGGCGTCTGGGGGATTAGGAACATTTACAAATTCAATCAAGCTCTGGCTACAAGTTCTCTTTGGCGTGCCTTAACATCAAGCGACATTTGGAGTACCATCATCAAGGATAAATATCTACCCTTCACCTCCATTTCTTCTTGGCTCTGAGCTGGACTCCCTTCAATTAGAAATTCTTCTCGGACTTGGAGAATTCTCACTAAGTCAACACACTGGATTAATAAAGGACTCTGCTAGAACTTGGGATCCGGCCACAACGTTATCGCTGGAAAAGACCGTATCACTGGACTGGGTAATGCTTCTTATCTCTCTCATGCACTAATCACTCATTTAAACTCAAAACATGTATATTTCCTCTTTCAAGCTTGCCATTCCAGCAAACCCGATACACAGTCGGCTCTTTGGAAAACTAGTCAAGAGTTGGATCTCTCCTCGGATTTGAAATCAGAGTGGGACAGCTTCTGCAATGAGTTAAAATGCGCGGGCATCACGCTTGATGACTCCGAGGACCGTTTGATGTGGGATGGAAGAGACAACACTGGTGCATTCTCTGTCAAAAATATTTATTCAATGATTGCAAATATAGAGTGGCCCAACAACCTCACCGGTTGGCGCATTGATTTCTGGAAATGGAGATTTCCACTAAATATTAAATTTTTTACTTCGCTCACGTTGAAAAACAAAATCCCCACCTGGGATTTTCTTCAGAAAATTGGTTGGAATGGTCCAAACATATGTCATCTTTGTTGCAAGGGCGAAGAGAAAGTCGACCATATCTTCATACACTGCCATTTCACTCGACTTGTTTAGGACAAAGTATCACAGGACAACAATATAAAAACAAATTGGATTGGAAATTCCACATCAGATTGCCTGGATCATTGGACTACCTTTGAAAATTTTTACAAATTTCTTCCTCCTTTGGTAAATTGGTTTATCTGGCTGTCTAGAAACTACAAAATTTTTGAAAACAAGAACCCATCTCCTAATGTTGTAGCTTTTAAATCCTTGGGACTGTTTCATTTCTAGAAAGACGTATATCTAGACCCCAAAAAGAAAAGTAAGATTTTAGTCATGCCTCCCCCCACACAAAATCTTCAGATCGAATGGTTTGATGGTGCATCACAACAAAATGGAACTATGAGTAGGGCAGGGGGGCTGATAATTATCAGTCCAAATTCTAATTACAGGTGGACTCTCTACTGCGGCCCAGGCACTAACACAATGGCAGAACTTCTGGGTGCCTGGGAAACACTTTTCTTGGCTTCTAGGCTCAACATAGATAGCCTTCATTTGTTTGGGGACTCTAGAGTTATCATTGATTGACTGAACCTACAGGGAAATCTTCAAACCATCTCTCTCTTGGCTTGGAAATATAGAATCTGATCGCTCAAACGCCTCTTCAAGAATCTATCTTTCTCTCACATCTCCCGAGAGTATAACAAGGAAGCAAACCTTTTATCAAAGACTGCCTTACAAAGGAAAGCAGGTGTGCTCTACTTCAACCATTGGATGGATGGTCATGAGGGCCCCACTCATACGATCCAAATTTTCTAAGGACGAAAGGCACTCATTGTCAGCAATCTTCAGCAACAACTTTAGCCTCTATTCTCTTTTTTCTTTTATAATTTATCTCTTCCCCCCTTCTCAAAATCTGATGTATCTCTTTGATTATCTGTCTCTTCTTAAAGCCCGATTGCTTGTCAGCATATCAGGCATGCTCTTTCTTCTGGTGTGGGGTTTCTCTACTTGACAATGATCTCATAGCTGATGTATTTGATGTGTGAACACATTATATTTTTATAATATAATTGAGGAATTTTTTCTCCTGGAAAAAAAAGTGAGTTATCACACTTATAATCTTTGAAAACAATGAAATAAACACATTGGATGCATGTCTTAAACCACGTCATGAAGGCTTGGAGGGTGGATTTCCCTTGGCTGCTCACTGGCTCCTAGGTGCAACCTTCATTGTTGAAGAGTTGTCTTCTATGGAAAAGTTGGTTCGTGTAAGTGGTAATTGTATTCAATAGATTTGTTCTTCACTGTCTCTAACACAACTAGGTAACTATCATCCTGCTTCAGTTTTTGAACTCTTGGATCCAGGGTTATTTCAGTTTCAACTTGTAGTAGTTTCACTTTGTCTTGAGGTTGTTTCAGCTTCAACCTGTAGTAGTTTCACTTTCTCCTGCACTGACTTTTCCATCAGTTGCATGCTTGGGTAGCGACGTCCTTGAATTCGTCCCAACATTTTTAATTAACATCACCTAGGTTTGAATGCATTACCATAATTCATGGGAATTTTTTGTTCCTGCAATATGGATGCATTTGAAGTTACTGTAATATTTATTTGATTTTATTTTTAATAGTGTTTAATAAAACTAGGTCACTAACATCTTGCTTCGATTTTTGAACTGTTGAATCCAAGGTTGCTTCAACTTCAACCTGTAGTAGTTTCACTTTGTCCTGCAGGGTGTCCACTAACTTGTCCATCAGTTTCATGCTTGGTTCACTGCATCATTGAATTCATCCAAAAAAATTTAATTATCATCATCGAGGTTTGAATGCATTACCATTACCCATGGGCATTTTCTATACCTGCAATATGGATGCATTTGAAGTTACTATAATGTTTATTTGATTTTATTTTTAACAGTGTTTAATACAAGTACTTGGTTTTCATGCGGATTCTGAAGAGATAGAACATCGCATGACCATACAAATCGATCCCATCCAACCTTTTTATCCCACTTACCTTGGGATAGTGGTCCTTCAAATTCTACCTTTACCCCTACTTCCACTGTTCTTACCCCTATTGATGGGTAGAAAACAGGGTCTAGTCCCAAGTAGGTGCTCCTGACTCCATGTTCGACATATTTTCCTATATTAATCTAGCTTGGGACAAGGTCCATGAGGGTACCATCCCAGAATAATCAAGCCCACAACAGGCCCCATGATCACTAGTAGCAACAAAGGTATAAGTCAAGGGGGAAGTACCTTCATAGGAGATAGCTTAGCGGGAGAAAGTCAAGGAAGAAATATCTTTGTAGGAGATATCTTAGTGGGAGAAAGCATTTACTAGTGATTAATCGAAGAGACGTCATTCTCATTAATAAATAAGGGTGGAATTAAGTATATAAATATGGTTCGTTGGTTGACTTCGCTGTTGTTAATATGGAGAGATTGGTTGGTCCCTTATCTTGGCAAAGGTAGCCATGGTGGATGGTGCCCTAAACCCAATGTTTTCAATCCAACCCTTGCAGCGGGAATGTTGATGTTTGTGTGGGACAATATGGATTACACAATAATTCAATCAAAATCTAGAAAAACTATAACATGATCTAGACCAATTGAAAGCAGGATATAACGATAAAATTAGAGAATTATGAATATAAGGTTACTTAGATTTCTTTTAAGAATAGGAGTATCATGAAGGATACAAGTAACATCGAGAGAGTTTCATAATTGTTGGTATATTTGGTTTTGTTAATTACAAAACCATTGATCCTTTCCTTCCATAACATGTTCATGTCTTCTCTTTAGTGGAATGTTAATTTTTTTGTAGGATTATATGGATTACACATACTAATTAATTTAAATGCTAGATGCTAGAAAGACTAGCCACGAGAAACATAAAGAGAATTGGAGAATTAGGATTGTAGGGTTCATAGATGTTAATCCACATATATTCGTACATGTCTACAGGTATGCAAAAAGAGCTGTAGGATACAATGGATTAACTATTTATGGTCTCGCTTTAAAATAGGTGCATTTTAATGAGAAGAGCTACTCATCATACACTTGCAATCCATTCTCGGTACGAGTTTCTATATCTTTGCTAATTTATTTCTTTTCTTTGAACATATATTCAAAGCATTGTATTCCCTGCTTGTCTGTCCATTAACATGGGAAATGAATGGCATGATTGACCAAGATATGCATACAGGTGGTTTCAAATTGGAGCAAGATTTCCAGGACTGATAACAATATCAATAACCATTGGAACACTTTTATTAAGAAGAACAAGAAGAATAAGGTGAAGCCGAAACAATCAAGCGAAAATGGATTTTATAAAAGAAGGTTATACAAACCTACCAAAGGTATAAATATTCACATGGAAATTATTTATTTATCTGGAAACTTTAATTTGTTCATCATTTCTCTACAAATACTTGCAACTATTATGCATTATGTAACATATATTGAAAGAAAAAATACACATAAAATTTACTCAACTCTCATAATCGAGTTAGCCTAGATGGATATTGAAGAATATAATTTCATTTCATCTCTATTATAACTGAACCTGCGACCTCTGGTTGGAAATTTCCAATTTTTTGAATATGAAGAACTTCCAAGTCAACCCATTTCTCGAAATTAATGATTGGCTTTGTGTAGTGAAAAATAAAATTACATCTACAAACCACAAATTTTGATGGGCGCTTCAAGCTCTAATAGATTGGGTTGTGACAAAAAATTTGTTTGCAGGCTTGGCATAGCTGCCTAATCTATGTATCTGTGATTTTGGCGGGTTTGAATCCTATGGACCTTACACCCAGAAGGCAATCCATGATGTTGTTTACCAAAATTGGATCCATCACCATTTGTTCCAAAGCATTGGATTTTGTACTCTTGAGCACCTAGATCATGAGCAGTTGGATCAAGCTCTGGACCACGATCACGAACATATGGATCAATGTCATGATCATTAGTAGTAACTGGCTAATGACTTGCTTCTTCAACAGAATAAAAAAAAAACAAAGTATTGAAGCTACTTTTACTCAATCAAATGGAGTGGCTTCAATTGATGGTGCTTCTTAAGTTGTTGTTGGAACTGCTGCTGAAACTTCCAGATCATTGAAATGAATAAACAACTGCTGAAGAATATACTGGTGGATCATTGGATAAGGTTGGTTTGGTTTGGTTCTCTTGACCAAGACGCAACCATAGGCCATAGTAGGTACAACAAGCAACAACAACAACCACAACAAGCAACAATAAAGGATGCATCTCATCCAACCAACTTGCCAACAACCACCATTACCTTGCATAGCCAAACAAAACTGAATTGCAGGTTGAGAATTCACAAGGTTTTGTTCCATCCCCCTTTTTCTTTACAGGCCAATGTGGTTGATTCTCCTTTGTAGGGTGGTGCAGGGTGGTATGGGTCTATTGAGGCCCTCTTGTGAAGGCGGTGGAAACTATGGTCGCATTTGTCAGCCGTGATATTGAAATGCAGATCGAGTGACTTGCCCTTCATTAATTATATGACTTTCCCTTCATTGATTGTATGACTTACTTGTTCAGGTCGGTTTGGCAAGCTGGATTTGAATTTAATGATATCAATTAATAGATGCAAAACCATCATCGTCCTCCTGAGAAACAGTTTTAACAAACTTAGGTTATACAAAAACAAACTTAGGTTAAATAAAAAATTGGAAAAATGTGTTGTGTCAAGTCCTATTTAAGGAGCTCAAAAAGAGTGTCAATGAAGATATTATAGACTGAAGACTTAGGCTATTTAAACATTGATAAAAAGAGCTCGGAAATAAGAGTGAGTGTCAATGAAGATATTGTAGACTGAAGACTTAGGTTATTTAAACATTGATAAAAGGAGTTCGCCAATAAGAGTACCAACTTATTGACCAATAGTATGTTTGATAAAAGAAAATAAAATATCATAAAAAAATAAATATTTCACTCTTCCTATGTACAACTTTGAGAAGCACACAAATATGTGTGGTCAAAAGGGAAAGCAATTGAAGGTCAACAAGGAATCAATCGCTACAGTCTTGGTCTTCGATAGGGACTAATAATAATAAGACCATATAGAACGCCCTCTCTTAGTTTAATCATTGTTCCATCACATTTCATATGATTTATAATTTTATTTTATTTTTATTATAATAATATTAATATTATGGTAGCTAATTGGATAAGAGGGAGAACACACAATATCCTAAAAATATCTCATGTATCTAACAAAATAGATTAAAAATATATATCTTTTGTAATGTGGTTTAACCTCTATAATATGTTTTGACCTCTAAAACTAGTTGTTATTAAATATCCTCTTTCAAAACTATGCAAAGAAAATGAGGACACACAACCATTAAAAAAAAGAACTCACGTTACGAAATCTGTGCACACATTATATAAAATGAGCGTATTTTTTTAATTCTACCATGACAACCTGGTAACGAAAACACAAGCTTTTTTTACCCATATTTTTCACATGAAAGGAATGAAAATAAATAATAGTAAATTAAAAATATTGATATTCACAAATTTTTCGTTTACTTAATTAATGAATTAATGTTGAGCTCTTTTCCTAAAAAATGACTTTGTAATTTTTAAATCTTTCTATTACAATATTCTATATGCCTTGAACTTTTAAATATTCTATTACAATTTCTTATAACTTTATTTAGATTCTATAACTTTATTTAGATGTTGTAAAATAAACTAGTTCAAAAATAATTAACATCTATATTTCATTTATTAACATAATAACCACAAAACGATGATTGACAGAGTTTTAGCTTTGTTCTGAATGCTCCCCTCCCCTCACCTCTCGCTACTTGAATTCCCTCCTCCCCTGGAGGGGCCTCGCCCCCGCCTCCCCAGCCTCCCCCCCCCTCCCTGAATGTAGTCGCCTTCGCCTCCCTTATTGCTTCTCTTCCCAAGCAGGAAAAGAACACCCCTTCGAAGTTTGTGAAGAAGCTTGTTAAAATTCCCTCAGTCAAGATCCAAGGAATCTCCAGAATGCTCTCCCTAAAATTTGCATATCATGCTCTCATTAGCCAATTCACCATAATCTAGTCGTCGCCGCAAGCAATGGCGATCTGGATCAACAAGAACTGGAAGCCCCATTTGAAAGGTAATATCTCTCATTTTCTCTGTGGAAGGGGTTTTTTTCCTTTTTATTCGAAGAAAAATCAAACTAGGATCTCATCTTCATAAGCGACCCATATTTCATGGGCTCAAGAGGTATGTACCTTAACAGTTGGACCTTGGATTTCAACCCAGAAAATGACATTCCCAATGTCGTTCTTGTCTGGGTTCACCTTCCTTTCCTTCCCCTGCATTGATGGAACAATGAAACGATTCACATCATAGGCAATACCCTAGAAAAATTTATAGATAGAGATGAACCAAAAGACGGTCTCCAAGGTGGAAGTTGACCTTGAAAAAGGATTGCCTAAAGCTGTAAATCTCACTCTGGACAATTTGAATTATCTGCAACAAGTTTACTATGAACAATTACCCTTCAAATGCAAAGTGTGTCATGAATATGGACATTTCACAAAAAACTGTCCAAAATCCCCTCTCGAAGTTCCTCCTGAAGAGACAGAGCAACGGAAGCAACCCAAAAGGAAAATGCATCCTCATCAAGGAGAAAACCCTAAATTCCCCTCTTTTTCTCCCTCTTCCTCTGCCCCTGAGCCGTATCAAGACCTAGATCCCCCCCATCCTCCTGAAACACACGAAATAATCCTTGAAGATCCCCCTTCGTCGCTTCCCCAGTCCATCCTCCTTCATGTTCCTTTTGCAAACCTCTTCTCTCCCCCCCTCACCCCCGATTCTCCCTTCCTAACCCAAAGAAGGAGAAACCTAAGAAAGTTAAGAGGAGGGTTCAGAATCCGACTCCCACACCTCCTCGATCAGGAAAGTAGGCCGAAGATCCAAACTACAAAAACAAGAAGCAACAAGCAGAAAAGAGATCGAACTGGGAATTCATACAACTTTAGACCTGCACACAAAGAAAGAAACAAGACAAACAAGAAACCAGGGTGGACCCAACCCCCACAAAGGGGGAAACTCCAAGTCATCTAAATGATCAAATCCATCTCATGGAATTGCAGGGGACTAGGGAGCCGTCACAAGATCTCATTGATACACGATCTAATTAAGGAAGAAAACCCACAAGTCCTTCTTCTCCAGGAGACAAAACTGAAGGATGTTGAAATCCTTCAAGAAAGCAATTACATATGGCGCACATGCAAAGGAGTAGCAGCAAGCTCGAGAGGCATTTGTACGCTTTGGAATCCAAGAACTTTCGTCCTGCAAAGCTGGCAATGCACGACCCATTTCATTCAAACAACTCTGCTCCACCAACCCACGGGTAAGACCTTTTCTATTTTTAATGTGTACATGTCTTCCATCTACCATGAAAAAATAGACTGTTGGAACTCTCTTCAAGATTTACATGATCATTTTGACCACAAAGATCTCATCTTTGCGGGAGATTTCAACACCATGATTCACCCTAAAGAAAAAAAAGGTGGCTCTCTAGTCAGGGACCCCTAAAGAGAGCACTTTGATGATCTTATCTCCTCCTTCAACCTCATGGACATTAAACTGGCCAATGGACATTTTACTTGGTCGAATAGATGCGTGGGATCGGGCCACATTGTTGCCCTCCTGGATCGCTTCCTTCTCAACACCTCTTTTCTCGATGACTCCTTATCCCCTTCCTCCCATATCCTCCCTTGGTCTGGCTCAGATCATTGTCCCATCTCCCTCCGTCTCTCCCCCTCTGAAAACTTCGGCCCCATCCCCTTCAAATTCAATCCTCTATGGATATCTGATCCTTCCTTCTTTGAGACTATTTCCTCTGCATGGAATTGTTGGAGAAAGGGCTCTCCAAACTTTATTTGGTAACAAAAACTCAAAAGAACAAAGAACTTCCTTAAAGAATGGGATAAATCCAAAAAAAAATTTATTTAGATAACAAAAATAAGAAAATTAGGGTGATGGAAGAAAACATAAGCAAAATGGAAAAAGAAGCAATCACCCACTCTCTCCTCGTTAAGAAACATCAAGATTTCATATATTATTAAAAAATACTGCACACAGAGGAAGAGAAATGGATGCTCAAATCAAGAAGTCTATGGCTCAAAGTCGGGGATCGAAATACCAAATATTTTCAAAGACAAGCCCAAGCCAGACTCTAGAGAAACAAAGTATCTGAGATCACCAAAGAGGATGGGACCAAAATAAACGATTTTTGCCAAATCCAAGAGGAAGAAAAAGGACACTTTGAAAAGCTTCTAACTGAGGAAGGGAATGCCAACCTCAACATTCAAGAAGACCTATTAAAAAGCATTCTAAAACTTATTGAGCAAGAAGATAACATCAACCTGAATCAAGAAGTCATGGAAAAAGAACTCCATGCAGTTGTTTTCCAATTGCATCCAGACATAGCACCTAGACCTAACGGATTCAATGCCCACTTCTTTCAAAAGTGTTGGCATACAATCAAGACATACCTCCTGAGAATGATAAAGTATGTTCATAAATCTGCAAAAATTGGTGGCAACACAAACACCGCTTTCCTTGCTCTCATCCCAAAAGAATGAAACCCCTCTTCCTTCTCCAGATTCATACCCATTTCCCTTTGTAACGTCTCCTACAAGCTTATCTCTAAAATCCTAGCCAACTGCCTCAAACCTCTTCTCCATAAGCTCATTTCCCCCAACCAAAGCGGTTTTGTTGAGAAAAGACAAATGATTGATAACATCATTCTGGCACATGAAGCAATTAATTCAAGCAGGTAGCGAGGGGATCAAGGTATGATCATTAAAATATACATGGAAAATGCTATTGATAGGGTCATACATAACTTCCTATTTGGTGTGTTAACAAGGTTTGGCTTCAGCCCGGAAATACTCTCATGGATCTCTGCTTGTATTCAAGGATGCCCTTTATCCCCCCTCATCTACATCTTAATGGCATAAGCCTTGGGTCGAAGGAAACTTGAAAGAGATCGCCTCAACAAAGAAATCCCTGGTATAAAAATAACACATGGTGCGAAAAGAATAAATCACTCGCAATTTGTTGATGATACCCTCCTAATTGGTGGGGACTCTATCACCATAGCTAAAAGATTCAAAACTACTATGGACAATTTCACCCACGTCTTAGGGGGACTCATCAAAAATACCAAATCCCAAATCTATACATGGAACTCCTCTCCAAGAGCATCCCAAACCATCGCCAATATTTTTCGTTTCCCCCTCATTGAAAAATGGAAAACCTTCAAATACCTTGGCATTCCCATCTGCCTCAATTCCCTCCCTAGCTCCACGACTTGGAATCAAGTTCTGGATAAAATCAAGATCAAATTTAACCATTGGGGCTCCCTCTGTCTTAATCTGGTAGGTCGAGTGGTTCTTCTTAAATCTGTTCTCTCTGCTCTCCCTATCTTTCAATTCTCTACCCTTCTAGCTCCTCAAAGCATAAAAAAATCCATCTCCCGATATTTAAGACGCTTTCTTTGGGAAGGGGGAAAGAGTGATACTAAGAAGTTCCATCTGGTTAATTGGAACATAGTCAAAACCCCCAAAGTTAGAGGAGGACTGAGCATCAAAGATCCAAATCTCTGCAACTTGGCACTTGGCTCAAAAATTTTATGGAGGTTAATCACGAGAAATTTAGAATGGTGGAAAACAGTTCTACTGAAAAAATACTTAGCAGGGGACAGACTCGGATGTTTAGATCCTCAACACTGCACTAGGAGAGAATCTCCCATTTGGAATATTCTCTCAGCCTCCATCCATCTTGTTCAAAGTCAACTCACCTCGATACCAGAAAATGGGAAAATGATTTTGATCGGCCTGGATAGCATAATGGGGAACCCACCAATTTGGAATCATATTGGACTTCAACCTCTTCTCATTTGGTTAAATTCGCAAGGTCTTAAATTTATCTTTGACATCTCTGATTGTAACAAGGAATTAGCGCAATTGATTGGATGGAAATTCGAGAATATACCAGTAAACTTCCAGGAAGAGACCCAATCTTTAGAAATCCTCTTGCATGGTTGTGCCCCCATTCACATACTCTTCAAAGACAGAAGAGGTTGGGGCAATGGAGATTATTCTGTCAAGCATGGGTACAATTTTCTTTTAGCTCAGACGGGTCTTCCTCCTCAAGAGAAGATTTGGAAAAAAAATTGGAATACATGCAGTGCTCCTAAGATAAACTTCTTTAGTTGGCTTGTTGCTCATGACAAGCTCCTCACGGGGGGAAATATTCTCAAAAGAAATATAAATGACCCTTTCAGATGCGAACTATGATGCAGTTCCATGGAAACCTCTCAACATCTCTTCCTTCAATGCCCCTTTTCAAAAGTAGTTTGGAAGGCTACCCTCCAGAATCTACACCACAAAATTCGATGGCCTTCTAACCCTAAAAATATGTTCAATCGATGACAAGCTTCCTACAGAGGATCTATCCTTAAAAATCTATTTTTCAACTAGCTTTTCAAATCCCTCCCTAACTATATCTGTTGGAAAATATGGCTTTCCCACAATCGAGCTATCTTCTCCAACCTCTGTCGTCCCCCTGAAATTGTAGCAAAGAAATCCCTAGCCCTCCTCGCAAAGTTCTTCCTCTCTAATTCCATACTTATGAATCCCCTCTCCCTTACTGACGAGGAAAACTCTTAGTTAAACTCTTTCTTCCCCTCTACTCCACTTACCCCTCTATTCCCTCCCCTTCGCCCAGATCTTCCTGACAGCTTCATTCCGACCTTGATTTTTTCCATTGGCGCAACAAGATATTGAGTCACTCTCTCTACTTTGATGGCACTTCTAAAGGCAACCCCGGGGTGGCAACAACAGGAAGGGTCATTCTTTTTCCACGAGGAAACAAAGTCCTCTCTTTTCATTGGAGTTTGGGAATAGCTTCAAACAATCAACCGAAAACATACGCTCTGCTACAGGGCCTCCTTCTTGCCAAAAAAATGAACATCCACTCTCTCTCAGTCATAGGAGACTCCAAACTCATCATACACCATGCACATAAAGGAACCCACCCAACAAATATCTTTCTCAATTCTATATCCCACTATATCTACCTAGCCTCCCAATTATTTCACAATTTAATCTACTTCCATGTATTTAGACACAATAACAAGGACACCGACGAGAAATCAAACCTAGCCATAGATAAAGTGTTGGGTTCGTTGTATGTCAATAAGCACCTCTACCTCAGCCCCATCCCTTTATGTTGATGCTGATTTCGCTTATGCACCTCATCCCTACTCTTTGGTATTGGGACACCTCACCCCTCCAACTCGATAACTGCCCTCCGACCCTCCTGCCGCGTGCTATCTCTTTACGTCACCTTGACACTTCACCAGCTTGTGCCATCCTCCCCTCCTTCTTAACTCCCCTCGAGTGTGGAAGTCCCTTCACCAACCTTCCCCCTACGTACTTCGGCTTTTCACTCTGTATTTGGACTTGGATCCATTTCCTCTCATTTTCTCTGACGTCACCTTGGTACTCTGCTTCCTCTCTAGGCATTAACGACCACATTTCAGTTAGCAGACCATTCCATTTCAACTCGTGTGCACATCCTCACAATGTCACTCCAAATCGCCTACTGTACTTCACACGGGAGATGGATAACTCTTATTTCACAGCCACTCTTGCGCTCCAAGCGATCACCATGTGCATTTCTACGCTCGTCTGGGAAGACGTATTCTCCTCCTCCAAAGACATTGGCCCCTTCCTTCTTCTCCTAGAACAGGCTTGCAGCTCCAGGAATATGAGGCAGAATCAGAAAGGATGATGAGAAACCACAGATGAGGATCATGATGATCTGGTTCACACAGTCCAAACTTTGCAAATTTAGCTCAGAGGTTTATCAACACATGTTTGTGAAGCCACAATTGTATGGAGTGATAAGTAGTTTTATTTATTATGTTTAGTTTAAAGTGAGACATATTTTGTGTAAAAAGATTTTGGTTATTATTTTTTGAGAAGTGTTTGAGTTTTCTAGTTCAGGGGGGGTGTGGTTACATTTTAGTATTTGTAAAAGGCTATATATCTTGTAAAAGGGTCAAATTTTGAAAGATTTGATTGTAGTCTTGAAACTCATAAGTTGAGAAGAATCTAGTGCAATACTCTCTCAAACTCTTTTTTCAATGAGACTTTTAAAGGGTCAAGGCCAAGCCCTTAAAAATGCTCTTTTTGTGTGGATTGTGTACTCTTCTTTTCGGTGCCTTGTGTCTCTCTTTTGGTGTTTTGTGGATTATTCACTTGAAATCTTGAAATAAGGCAATCTACCATCATGTCTAAATTAATTAATCTATTTACATAATAAGATAAGTTAGATGGAACCAAGAATTACAAATCTTGGAGTCGACACATGCAGAACACTTTGATCTATAATTAATTATGACGTGATATTTGTGATGGTGATATTGCTCCAACTAAGCCAACCAATGCTACTTCTTTAGGAAAATGGAATTTGAAAGATGAAAAAGCACTTTCTTTAATGTGCTCTTTTGTAACTGAACACATGTTTGTACTTATAGAGAATTCCAAAGATGCATGGTCTGCTTGGAATCAATTCAAGAAACTTTTTGATACTCTTGTTGCTTCTCAAAGAGTTGATCTACAAATGAAATTGCTTAAAAAAAGATTAACAGATAATGGTGATGTATTAGAATACATTTCAAGGATTAAAAACATTAATCAGGAAATCATCAAGGGCGGTTTTCCTAAACTTGAAGATCGTTTTCTGGTCTCCATTGTGATAAATGGCTTGCCTCAATCTTATGAGAATTTTCTTGAGACTTTGCAAATAACTGATAAGTTATCATCTGTGACCTTTGATTCACTTAGTGAATTATTGGCTCAACATAGTAAAGCATTTGGAAAACAAAAACAATCAGAAGAAGATCTTCTTTTCACTAAAGTTGAAATTTCTAAAGGACGAGGAAAATCAAATTTTGGAAATTTTCAAAATCAGTCTTCCAATCGAGGTCGTAGCAATTTTAGTCAACAATTTTTTCAAAGTAATCCTCCCAATAATAATGCACAGTAAGGAAGAGGCAGGAATTTCAGTCAAGTGAGATGTAAAAGATCTTTAAAGATGAGAAATTATGCATCAAATTGTCTAACAAGCAATGATCAATTGCCAAAATTTAAGCAGAAATTAAATTCATATTCTCAACAATCAACTCAATATGCAAAGGATCAACATAACCAGGATGATCAATATGAATATGTTTTTACAATAGTTCAACAAGAAGATTCATTTGAAAATGGTTGGACACAGGAGCTACTCAACATATGACTTATCACAGAGACTATTTTTGGAATTATCAATATGTTCAACTAAATCCCATCTAGTTGGCCGATACAACTCATATACCTCAAGGAAAAGGTTCAGTGAAATTATTTCTCCCTGGAATTGGTGAAAAATGGATTTCAAATGTTTGGTATGTACCAAATTTTAAGAAAAAAATGTTATCCTTAGTCACAATCCGACAAGATGGACATCAAATCATCATGCAAGATGGTTTGGTCAATATTAAGTCAGAGAAGGATAACTTGAAAACAATAATGACAGGATATGAAGATGGGAAATTACTAAGAATGAAGGGAAAATTTATCCCAAGAAATCATGATCTTGCAACAATAGTGAATTCTGAAATGTCTTCATTCAGATTATGGCATTTTCGATTTGGTCACTTCAAATTTGATAGTCTCTTGAAACTTAAGTCCCAAGATTTGGTGAAGGGTTTTCCAACTTTCAAGAGAGAAAATTCTAAGTGTGAAGCTTGTATTTTTGGAAAGCAAAATCGATAAACTTTTCCAACCAACTCATGGTGAGCAACAAAGTATTTGCAATTGATTCACAATGATATATGTGGACCAATGGAATCTTCTTTCGGTGGATGTCGATACTTTATATTGTTCATTGATGACTACGCTAGAATGACATGGGTGTACTTTTTAAAGGAAAATTCTGAAGCTTTTGAAAATTTGTAAATTTTCAACATATGGTTGAAAATGCAACAAGAGAAAAGGTTGCATCTTTGAGAACAGATAATGGAGGAGAATTCACTTCAACTGAATTCAATGATTATTGTCGAGACAATAGAATTCAGAGGCAAATAACAATTTCTTATACTCCACATCAGAATGGAGTTACTGAAAGGATGAATATAACTCTCATGGGCATGGAAATATCTATGATGCAATTTAAAGGGTTGAGCACAAAATATTGGGCTGAAGCAGTCCATACTGCCATTTATCTTAGAAATCGATCACCTACATCAACTTTAGATGGAAAAACACCTTATGAAGCTTGGTACGGTTTTAAACCCAAGGTAAATCATCTTAAGGTTTTTGGCTCAACCTGTTATGCTTTAGTTCCTAAGGAAAAGAGGACTAAATTAGAAAACCGAAGTATGAAGTGTACCTTCATTAGATACTCTGATGAAAAGAAAGGGTATAGGTTGATTTCAGATGGAAAATTCATTGTCAATAGAGATGTAATTTTTTATGAAGCTGAAAGTAAAAGTTTTGATGAGATTGATCATCTCCTTAGTCGTTTAGAGAAGAAAAACACTAAGGGTAAAGGTAAGTTGAACAAGTCAAAGTAAACATTTTGGTTTGAAAAAGAATTTGTTTCTTTATAAGACATCACTTCATCAAAAATTTCTTCTAATTCATCTGATAATGAAACTACAAAAGAATCTTATGATACTGAAACTTCAAAAGAATCTTCTCCAACCTCAGATACTTCAAATGAAAGAAGAGCCTCATTTTTTGAAAATCCTCTTTTCAATAATAATGGTGATTTAGATCCACAATCCCCTCAACATAAGAAGCCAAAGTTGTCCGAACAACTTCTGAAAGATGTTCATTCAGATGAAATTAAAAAAACAGGAACTAGGGGATCTTCAAGAGCATAAGCTAATTTTGCTCATGCTTCCACTAAACCTACTTATTTTGTTGAAGCAGATGGACATAAAGAATGACAGGAAGCAATGATTAATGAATATGATTCAATACTTGCAAATGGGACATG
Organism: Picea mariana; assembly: GCA_032191745.1. Lineage (NCBI taxonomy): Eukaryota > Viridiplantae > Streptophyta > Pinopsida > Pinales > Pinaceae > Picea > Picea mariana. The sequence goes on along the minus strand of JASDQU010736356.1, from coordinate 607,190 downwards.
GAACTTAGTTGATTGTCCACATGATGTTAAGCCCATCGGTTGTAAATGGGTTTATCGAGTAAAGTACAAGCCCGATGGTAAAATTGACAAGTAAAAAGCAAGACTTGTTGCTAAAGGTTTTGTTCAACAGGAAGGAATTGATTATGAAGAAACTTTTGCACCCACAGATAAATGGAATACTATCAGAATGGTTATCAATTTGGCTGCACATAATGGTTGGAAATTACGTCAAATGGATGTCAAAAGTGCCTTCCTGGATGGTGATATAAAGGAAGATATTTTCATGACTCAACCATAAGGGTTTGAAGCTAAAGGACAAGAACATAAATTTTGCAAACTTATGAAGGATTTATATGGCTTGAAACAGGCTCCTCAAGCTTGGTATGCAAAAATTGATGATTGCCTACGAAAGATGGGTTTTCAGTGAAGTGAATCAGATGATACATTGCATTTTCGAATGCAAGATAAGCACATGGTGATACTTGTACTCTATTTTGACGACTTAATCATAACAGGAAATAATGAAGCTCACACCAAACAAGTTAAGGAAGAACTTAAAGTAGGGTTCAAAATGACTGATTTAGGGACACTTCATTATTATCTTGGAGTTGAAGTATCTCAACATCCTAATCAAATATTCCTTTGTCAAACTAAGTATGCCACTGAATTGTTAAAGAAATTTGGCATGGAATATTGTAAACCTTCTCTTACCCCCATGGAGTAGAAATTGAAACTTTCAAAATTTGAAGGGGGGGAATTGGTAAGCAATACAAGGTATAGGAAATTGGTTGGAAGTATCATTTATTTGACAAATACTCGACTAGATTTGTCATATTTAGTCAATATACTTTCAAGGTTTATGCAGGAACCAAGGGAAAGTCACTGGAATTCAACAAAAAGGGTACTGAGATACATTCAAGGTACAAAAGATTTTGGTCTTCTCTACAAAAGAAACAGTTTTTTTACACTTGTTGGATATTCAGATGCTGATTTTGCAGGTGACATTGATGATAGAACATCCACTTCACGGTATTTAATGAATATGGGTTCAGCAACAATATCTTGGAATTGCAAAAAGAAGACAACAATTGTCATTTCTTCAGCAGAGGAAGAGTACATATCAGCTTGGGAAGCAACATGTTATATTGTATTGCTATGCAGAATTTTACAAGATCTTGGTGAATCTCATAAATCACCAACTACTTTATTGATCGATAGTTAGTTAGCAATAAATATGGTCAAGAATCTAGTATTTCATTCAAAGACTAAACATGTCGACACCAAGTACCACTTCATCAGATCACTCATCATCAAAGACATAATCAAGCCTCAGTTATGTCCATCTGAAGATATTTTTACCAAACCACTTGGTAGAATAAAGTTCACTAAGTTCAGAGATGAACTTGGTATTCGTAAAATTGAACTTTCGGATTAAAGGGGGCATCGTTAGCCTCATAATCCTAAATTTTTATAGTCTAAGTATTTTCTAGTTTAAATGTTTTTAGAAATTAGTTTATTCTAGTTTGTTAGGATAAGGACACCTAGCTTCTATGTAAAGGACACCTATCATACTCATGTGATTATGTGATTAGTTGTTCTCCTATATTTTAGTTTAGATTTGAGCTATATAAATAAGCTCCTTCTTCAAGTGAGGTTAAGGAGATTATGAGTCATCACTTCTTAATGTAATCACATTTTTCCTTATTAATAAAATTACGTGTCTGAGGACACTTTGTCAACAAGAACTGACCAACAGAGGATGCACGATGAATGTGAAGCTCTCAGGAAGCAACTTGCAGACCTGCAATTCATCGATGGATCAACTTCGCCTTCAACTTCTCCTTCTGATTCCCCAGCCATTTCTGATGAAGCTTCTTCTCCGAGGACAAGGAACTAGAACATGGACTTAAATGTCTCTCTACAACAGTCATAAGATGAAGAACTCGACGACCAGGACACGCACAATCTTTCTGAGTAAATGCAATGCTTTTTTGTCTATGTGTTAGGCTATTTTTGTAGAATTTACTCTATTAAAGAAAATATAGCCAAGAGTAATTCAAAAAATCTCTCCTATGGCACATCCCCAACTCCAGTCTGGAGAATATGGGGGAATTCAAATTTTGTTTTACTGTTCTTTTGGACTTATGATGTAAACTCTCTGTGTTTTCATGCAGCTTTTTAATATATCTTTTTTCCTAATCTCTCTTAAAAAAAAAAAAACATAATAACCACAAAATAATTTTTTTTTTTTTTATATATAAATAACAATTATAAATTTATTAATATACATTTAATATAATCATATCAAATGATAAAACTGCAATGCTTTGCAATTGTATAATGTTTATTTAAATAATCCATATGCATGTTTGGTGAAAAGGACCAATTCCTTTCCTAGCTAGGTTGAAATTTAAAGGGTATATTAGAGCCACGTTGAAATTTAAGGGGTACATTAATATGATTGAATGTGCTTGACCCAATTTGATGATCAAAACGTGGTGCTTTGGTACATTTCTATAAGACCAACTTTTTAAAAATTAGCTTAAACGATATGAAGTTATTTTAAAACCCACTGAAACTTAAAGGGAGTATATTTAATTTAATTTAAATATAATATTTATCAAAGATTAAAGATTAAAAGTGATTTATAAAATTTTGAGGGATATGTGTCGTTGTAAGACTTGCGTGGCGGTAAAGAAGCCATGTCCAAGTTACGTTTTGTACAATGATGATATCAAATTGATGCAATCGTTGGGTTTTTACAGTTGTCAGTTGATCAGACTCATTCACACGGTTTTTACAGTTGTCATTTGATCAGACTCATTCACACGATATACTCTTTTTCATTAAAAATGTTTTTCTTCTTCAAGTTGTTTACTTCTAGCAATTTTTAAGCTCAGACACTAGCACTATGCGGATGTCTTAGCTAGATGCTTTTCTGATTCACGTTGTTTACTTGCACCAATTTTTAAGCTGAAACACTAACACTCTGCGAATGGTTGAGTGTATTGATTGTAGTGGTTGATGCAGAATGGATGCTATGAAACAAAATGCACGAGCAAAAGAAAATGAGTAGTAGGCAGGATTGGCTCAATGGCTCAATGGAAGCACTAGGCGGGACTCTGACATCAATTCTCGGTGCTCTAAAATTTAAATGAAGGTATAGACATTGTAAAGTTGATTTTTAATTGACAACTTTTTATAAGCACCAAACTCCCTTTAACGTGAAGAAATTCTCTCCGTTACTAAGGTGTCATCTTGTGTTGTCCAGGTTGCAGATTCATGGAATGCAGTTGATGCCATTGATTAATGGGCTTTAAAAATAAAACCTAGGTTTATTAGTTCAAGTTGTCGGGTGAACAATGGTTCAAGTTAATTGTTGGGTAAACAATAGTTCAAGTTAACTGTCTCAGTTTGTTTTGGCTACAATTATAAATAAAAAGGTTGAATTGACCTCCTTTGAGAGTTACATCCAACTTCGATTACCTCGGCGAAGGCAAAACGCGGATGATGTTCGATGTTCTGATTGATACTTCTAGTGGCGGGCATCACGGTTAAGAGTTTATGAATTTTAATAAAATAATTATTAGCACATGCCATCCAATCGAAGTATGGGCTTGCAATAAGGTATGACAAATCTATATCCCATGGTTTTTTTTGTTATTTCATTTATCTAACAAATATTTTATTATTATTATTATTTAATTTATATAATAAATATGTGTCAAATCACATAAAAAGTGTCTAATGATAACTAATAACCAATACAAAATTATAAATTTAATGATAACTAATAACCAATACAAAATTATAAATTTTCATATAAACGTTTTAAAAATCAAATTTTATAAATAATTAGAAATTGTAAATTTTATAAATTTATATTTGAAATTATAAATTTTATAAATTTATATTTAAGAGATTTAAAAATCATTTAAAAATATTTTATTTAATATATATTTTTTCAGAAACAAGCATCACCTACAAAAATATTTTTTTGTGATTTAGAATTTACCACAATATACAATAAAACGCTATGGATATTGGAATAAACATTATTATACCTGTCTCCCATGGGATATATTGGAAACTATCTCAAGAAAATAATTTTTTGGATTAGGAAAACAATTTTTTGATTAGGAATTGATTACAATGTATAAAAAAAAGTTGTTATAGAGCCAACAGAGTTCAAAATAATTTTTTGGATTAGGAAAACAATTTTTTGATTAGGAATTGATTACAATGTATAAAAAAAAGTTGTTATAGAGCCAACAGAGTTCTCATAGTTCATAGCCCAGCCTTTTTACTCGAGCCATCCCATGTTTTACTACATAATAAGTAGATTGTTTTACTACATAATAAGTT
>JASDQU010736356.1:589887-602805 GCA_032191745.1 Picea mariana | reverse complement strand
AAAATAATTTTTTGGATTAGGAAAACAATTTTTTGATTAGGAATTGATTACAATGTATAAAAAAAAGTTGTTATAGAGCCAACAGAGTTCTCATAGTTCATAGCCCAGCCTTTTTACTCGAGCCATCCCATGTTTTACTACATAATAAGTAGATTGTTTTACTACATAATAAGTTGAACTATCTTGTAATTTGGATGTAGTTTCTATAAGTTTTTTATTTGAGGGTTTGTCTTGATCGAGAGAATTACAAGTGATGCTTTGGAACTCCCAACATTGTGACTACCTTTTCGTATGCTTAATTATGTTCATACAATTTTTTCATTTTTGAATATTGCTAGTTATCCAGGGGAAGAAGAAATAAAGGTTGGTGTTCTGTCTCGTGGAATTAATCCCGACAATGCTTGTTTTTTTGTGATGTCAATCTTACATTATGATTGTCGTGGCCTATTTCTATCTTTTCATGAGAGGCATCAAAAGTGCGATTTGCTCCCAGGCTATATCACGACGTTGGTAGGGTGGATGTGTCTCTGCAAGGGGTTCTCATATGCCAAATCTGGCTAGTTGTTAGGGGGTTGGACATAAAAAGTTACTTTTACCTTTTATTATGTATAAAACAAGTAAAATTTCAAAATAAGGTAGCATAATGGTAGAGCAACATGTCTTTGGTAGGTAAATGGGTGTATGAAACACCATCAATAATACCAAGTATTACTTCCAATCTGTAAGGTAAGGCCTGTATAGGTGATATTATGAAACCTTAAAATAAAATACAAGGAGAATGGTTTAAATGATTTAAACTTTAAATGGAACAACTACCCGCCCAACCAGCCAACAACAAACGCAACATTTAAAATCATTACTTAACACATCAGAGACTTAAACATTATATTGGGTCTTGTTTCAATCTCAAGCTAGCTATGACAAAGGGAAAATATGCGATAAGAAAGATAAAGGTAAGCAACATCGATGGAAACAAACATACATTAGCTCTTTATGTCATGTGTAATTATCATCAACATAGGTTTCAAGCGTGTCCTATAGGATTCTTGAATTCGTTCAACTATATAAACATCATATAGCACACCTATGTTTTACAATTATTGGAGCTAAAGCAAAATGCATATGGAAGAATGAAATTTCTAAAGAAAGAAATGGCAAAAAAAATGCCCGAGAGGCAGAATTCCTGTTTTGCAATCATTCCCAGAAAGATAAATTATATAAAAGCGTGGAATAGAATGGTGCGTACCCATTCTTGTTGGTGACTAAAATAATATATCTTGTCCTCGTTGGAGTCCTTCTCTTGCTTGTTCTCCATATGTTTCCCTGCAACAATTTCCAAAATACATTAATATCTTCTCGTCAACAATTGTTAACAGTAAAATGATTAAAAGTCCAAAAACAATTCAATATTAATGAGAATAGATTGATTTGCAGGAAGGTCTCCCACGCCGAATTTTACTTCTCGTTTCACATAAATATTAGACATACATTTCATCAATAATGTATAGGAAATGAGTAGTTGCTTGTCGGGGCTTCTTGTTACTCCCATTAAATCTAATTTGCGGAATACATACCTCAAGCAAGATGTTTTTTTTAAAGTTTGCATGAAACTTCGTCCAATTCGTCTAGAAAATGCAGCCCGTCATCGCTACCAAAACATAAATGCAGCCAATAACAGTTGCAGGAAAACTCTAAAAACTATAAAATATATGCATATGCAATTTTCTTTGGTTTGCTTTTCTTTTTCTCTGGCCACCATACACATTGACGAAGCAACGAAAACTACTCGTTTAACTATTAATGCAAACGTATAAGTTGCAGTTGTGCATTTAAAACATTGCAAGTGCCGAAAGGATGGAGGACGTCATGCGACAAGCCGCCGGAAGCAACAATTGGTAAATCCATTAAATATGTAATCAATAATAAACATAGATGAACGTGAATTATGTAATAATTCCAAACTTTTATCAAATGTCATAAAAGACTTCGATTTTACTTTACAATTTACAGTCTATGGTGGGAAAGATTTTCAAGGGCAAAAACAGGGCGGAATGAATGCCCCTCCACCCACGTAAACGCGGTTCAGTAAAATTAGTAAACTAGATTTGGATCAACATTAAATGAAGAGTCATTTCTGCTACAATTGGTATGTTATGGGTGTCAAGAGCATTCATCACCCCTGCAACAATTGGTACGTTATGGGCGCTCACATCGTTAATATATTTAATACAAATCCTTGAGTTGTACAGTGGATCCAAACATTGGATAATGAAGTTAGTGTATTAATTATGTTAATTATTTCTCTTGGTACGTTATGGGCGCTCATATCGTTAATATATTTAATACAAATCCTTGAGTTGTACAGTGGATCCAAATATTGGATAATGAAGTTAGTGTATTAATTATGTTAATTATTTCTCCTAAATGCACTTCCTCGCCATTGAACGACGTCATGTCACAAGCAGTCAACAGCAACAACCAACAACTCTTAAATTTATGAAATATGTAATCAATTCTACACATTAATGAAGTGAAATCTGCAATAAAAGATTAAAAATATTAACCAATTAAATTTTAGAAACATACATCTTTTTATATATATATATATATATATTTATTAAACATGAGATGGAGGAAACCATAAAAAACAAATATAAAGTCAACAATAAATTAATAAGAAGCCAAAGAACGAAATCATAGCTATAGTTCCAAACAACAATAGAGGTTGCATCAAATTGTGTGGCCATATATATATATATATATATATTTTGGGATTTGCATATTTTATATGTCAAAATAGCAAATTTTGACAAATGAATTTAAAATAAGTGAATTAATAGGAGGTCAAAGAGCGAATTCATAGGTTGCATCAAATTGTGTGGCCTTATATATATATTGGGATTTGCATATTTTATTTGTCAAAATAACAAATTTTGACAAATGAATTTAAAATATTTCCCAAAAGCTATTTTTATTTTCAAATTTTGACCCGTGCCGAAGGAACTATAGCTATGAGTTCGCTCTTCGACCTCCTTTTCATTCATTGTCGATTTTATATTTGTTTCCTCCATCTAATGTTTAATTTAAATATTATATATGAGAGAGAGAGAGGAAGATAATGATTATATTAAGATGCAATTTTTATATATTCAACAATATTTGTATTGAAATGTAATATATTTTTTTTTGTAAGTTAGAAAATTATATTAAATCTTGAAAAAGAAAGAAGTTACAGCTGTCTATCTTGCATGTTAGAACATGGCAATAGTGCTCTAGTGGGAAACCACTGCTGCCACTTGTCCAAAATATAGATGTAAAACTTGCAGAAAGGTAAATCTACAGTGCCACGCAGAGCATAGTTTCTGAGTGCTAAACTAAGATAAAAGAAGCTAAGACCAAACTACCCAAAGTTGGACGACCCCTCATGGCTAAAGAAACAAAACTAAAAACATGTCTAAAAAGATAGAGCCAGGGAACCTGAACCAAAGGCATAATTAACTAGTTCCGGGGTTGAACCTTTGCCCTGCGAAAGCCTGACACACCTGCAAATTGTCTCTACCGAGCCTATCTATGTCTGAGATAGCTTGTTTGAGGTCCTGCAGGAAAGTCGTTAGGAGGTCCACGTGAATCCAACGCTCTAATTCTTTGCTCTGCAAATTGTAAATGGCAGTCTTGACATCCCCTAGACCACGCTTGAGGTCGTCCAAGGAGTCCTTGAGAGCTGTTCTTTCTGCACAACAAGAGAAAGCTGAGGGGAGAAGAGGGCACAATGGAGATTCAGAGGAGGAGGTGGGACAATTAGAGGAGGGGGCTAAAGGAAAAGGAGCAGTGGAGAGGACAGGAGGCAGAGGAGGAAGGTGGCGAGGGGGAGAAGGTGGAGGTGGAGGGCAGCGAGGAGGGGAGGGGGGAGGAGGAGCGAAACCAAGTGAATTTTCGAAATTGTCGAACCATTCGATTCGACACGAAAAGAGATTCAAGAGAGGGGAGAGATCCAACGTGCTTTCGCAAGTTGGCTAAGAAGGAGTGGGCGCTACAATGGGTTTCATGTTGGGGACACCTTCAGTGTCTTGAGGAGAGCCACAGTCGCGCGCAACCCTTCCTCTAGCCGCATACCAGGCCGCTCCCCTCTATGATTTGCCCCTAATATGAGGCATGGAATTGGCCTCAGGAAACCAGAGAAAGAAAGCACATAAATAGTGCGAGGGGTTGGTCCAGACCAGCTAGACCCAGAGGTTCTGCAAAATCCGTGGACAAAAAAAAGAAACTGAAAGCCAGGAGGGCGAGTTGAGCTCGCACCAAAGAGACAAAATGATATCAAAAACCATGGAGGGATGAGACTTCGGAGGCCGAGGGTGAAAATGAGCTTTGACGCGTCAAGGATCTAGCCTAAGAGCTCAATTCCTGAGCTGGTGATGGGACTGCGGCGTCATCCTGCCCGTCTCCATAGAATCTCCCACGAAGTGAAACATCAAGAGCTTGCAACAAGATGGCCTCAAGTGAGGTCCGAGGAGTGGCGATGGGGGATTTAATTCCATGAGGTGACAGTAGAGGGTGGCTGCGTCTAAGTCGGCTCCAGGTGGTAGGACGTCTGGCCGGGTGGCCTCCCCTGTAGCTGTCCACGTGCTGAGCCCGATAACACCCCATCCGGGGGTATTGAAATGTAGTTTTATATGGTGGGTATTCTTATATGTTTCTTATAATTTCATAGTATTTTTTTAATATAAATATATTTATTGAACATTAATATATATATATATATATATATATATATATATATATATATATATATATATATATATATATATATATAAAATAATTTTATGGAGAATAATAATATAATAATTATAATTTAATAAGAAAAAATAAAATTGTATCCCCTGAATGGGGTATAATCACAAGCGTCATGAAAGTACACATAGTGAATTGATATCTCACCACCTGTTAGCTCCTCTTCCAAGACATACATGTGGATGGAATGTTTATTAAATATGGCAGTTAGAGAGTTGAAGTGATTACAAGTCTCGTATGTGTGAGGAGAACCATAGTGACATTTCAGGGTAGTATCAACGCTGAGAGTAATCAATGCAATAGTCTGCATCTCATCACTATGTTAAAATCATATTTAATGGTTGGTATGATGTCAATAACAGTGATATATGTTGGAGGTCAATTGAATATGGATTGTTTACCCCCACATTTTATGCTAATATGACCTCATTAATTGTCATTGGTTCTTCGCTCGGGCTTCCACTCATGTTTTCTTGGCTCTCTCTCCTTTCACATGTCGAGAGTAAGGGAAAGGGGATGGGTTCGTTGGGGCAGGGGCTCTCCTTGGAAGGGTGCTGAGCTTGGTAGTCAAGCTTTATCAATGGGTAATTTGGAGATGGCTACCTCTAATTCATATTGTGTCAGAAGTAGAAGAGTGGTCCTCATATGGATCTTGCCATGCATTCTAATTTGGAAGACATTTGGATTGGGGGATGCAAAGTAGAATGGGCTGAAGATGAAGTCAGGCTCCAACACAACTTCGAGGGCTAGTATAATGTTCAGAGCCTGGCCTCAATTAATAGGGATCACAGTCTTCCTGAAGACTCCCAAAAGCTTCAATCCAAATCTTGTTCAAAGCCAATGGAGTACCGCCTGAAGGAGGAGTAGATGGAACTTATATTTGAATTAAGGGGGGAAGTTGCAGACTTGTGGTTTATAATGGAGCAGCTAGATGTCAAACTTAATATGTTGTTGAATCTATGCTCATGTTCAATGGATCATTAAATTCTTTAACTTTTAATAATAAAAAGTTTTGAAAGTAATCATGGAGGTAAACAATGGTGGGAAAAAGGCTTGCAGGGGTGTAGACCAACTGGCAAGTGCCGTGTAAATGGAAGGAAATATGTAAAGTAGGTCTCAAGTTCTATTCTCACCCCAATTTACCCGTGCCCCATGCTTGCAAGATTTGTGGACGCACTTGGAGGTTATAGTGGTAGCAGACGAGAATCAACCCCGTGCCACGCGAGTACGAGAACCGCCCAAGTTGTTGATTTATCCAGTACAAAAAAAAACAATCGTGGGGAAAAGATCCACAAAATAGCTAAGCCAAAAAAAAGTGCATGAATGAGTGTAGGTAATGAAGGTGCCAACAATATAAATATTATTGAAGATTTGCATAAGTGATATAGTCACAGTTTCATCAATTTGACATATCAACAACAACATCTTGGGTAAAGGGACTAAATTCTTAAACTTTTAATAAAAAATAGTTTTGAAAGTAATCGTGAAGGTAAACAATGGTGGGAAAAAGATCCACAACATAGCTAAGCAAAAAAAAGGGCATGAATGAGTGTAGGGAATGAAGGTGCCAACAACTTATGGCAAGTCAACATCATCACACTTTAATAATGTTGAAGAGCCCTAGTGTTGTTAAGCAAAGTGTTTATAGAAAGAAGCTAAAAGTCTAAATATCTACCTAAGAAATGTAATATGTCAGGATACAAATTGACTCTTAACTATTAAAAATATAGATCTAAGTTTAAAATAACTAAAAAAGTGATACAAAATAAGCTCAAAGAATAAAATAACAAAGAGAAAAAGAATGAAATAACAAAGAGAAAAAGAATGAGGATATATATATATATATATATATATATATATATATATATATATATATATTCAAACAAGTTATGATAACTTACCACAATAATAAAGATAAAGTTAATGAGTAAAGGAAATATGTTAAGGTTTTCAAATGCTCTCAAGGAGAGTTCTTGAGAGTTATAGATTTCATGAATTATGCCATTAATGACTTGTACTTTAAAGGATTTACTTCTTTATAAGAACTTGGTAATTGTGGAGTAGCCTCGGATGGACCTTCTTACTTCTCACAAGGTGTGAGGGGGCCTCATTATGTCATCCTTCATGTTGAGTTTTTAGTTATTAATTGGGTTAACTCTAGAGCTATAGTGATCGAAAGTGATAGTAGAAGTGGTAATGGATTTGATATCGTCTCATAAGTTTGTGTCAAATGTGTATTATGAGGTATTAGCATTCTTGTTGATGAAACCCCAATTAATACTAGTATCAACATAGATCCATGCTAACTCAGATATCAAGCATCAAAAGAGATCAAATCCCTTGACGTGTAATATTTTTTATCATTTAAGATGGATCTAGGTTAGTTGTAATCTCACTCAACTTAGTAGAACTCAAAACTTATGAAAATATGGATATCTAAAAACACAATTTTGATTATTGTTGAGATATACTTGTTTGCATCATAATAATATTTCTATGTAAATATCATATATGTAGTTTTTCTATTTATGTCTAAATCTAGTATCTCTCTTTTTATTTCTTTTTATAGTAATTTTTGTATTAACGATACATATCAAATCTCTCTCTTTCATAAATACATAGATATTTTTATTTTCATTTGTCTCTACATTTAGCTAACATATAATATTACTACTATTATTATTTGTTATAAGTATTATATATTTTTAAGCCAACATAACTTAAGTGTTACCCACATGACAACATCTCTATCATACTAGGTTGTAGATCTAGTGCCTTTCAATGCTATCATTGAATATTTTATTGTTTGTGATAAGATTAAACTATTTACTTTAATGGGTTACTTTATGGACTAGATCCTGTTTAGGTCCATGATAAAGGCTTGGGTAAAAGAAGCATGTAATCCTTGTGGTTGGCATTACTCGATTGCTTGTTGTTTGCCAAAGGGATTTTTTGTTCTCCATTGAAGATCATTCTACTAAAATTCTTACATGATGCTTGTAGATATGTTGTAACACTTATGTGGTGTTATCTCCATGGGAGGAACACTCATATACTAAATGAACTACATAATTGTCTTTTCTTATAATTTGGGTCAAATTCATAGCTTCCAATGCAAATTTTTAAATTTTATTTGAGAAAATTCCTATGCATGATAAGAGGGTACATCTATCATGAGCCAACCAGGGCACTTAAACCTAGGCCACAAGAAAGGGTATACCTTAGATTGATTTTTTGTCAAAATACCTTAAAGAGTTTGTTTATATGTAAAGAGTTTGTTTATATCTAAGTTTGTAGAAGATTTTGCATAAGTTCACCAAGTAAATTAATATTCCTAACACTTTTTTTAGGGGTCAAAGCCCCAATCATTACATCAAGGATGGTCCAATAACGGTAAATAATGACATTCCACCTCCTTGTGATATATTTGTATCTCAAAATTAAGATGACAAGGCCTCAACAAATTATGGGTGAGTCAATTAGTCAAAAAGTATTCTTAGAATACCAAAATAGCCTCTTTCCCTAAAATGTTGCAATAAAAATGCAAAAGGGGCCCATGGCCGGTGCCTCATAAACCATTGGAAATAGGGAAAGAGGCCCATGTTTCTTCTTAGTCGCTATCTTGCTTAAGGGTGGTTAGCCAATAGGTTATCACCTCTATTGCTCCGTTCACAATCAAATTTGAATTCCAAATAATATATTTAGTTTCCTTAGTAGCACAAGAAGCATGATTATTTTCTCTCTTTGTGATCTATAAATTTCCTTAGATATTTTAATGGTCGACCCACCAAAATAGATCTAATCTTAAAATGACTACAGCGGGCCTATGCTCGATAGTGTGACTATATATTTTTTAATTGTTAACACTTTAGCATAAATAAAAGGACAAGATTCATATTCTTTAACTATTGCAACATATGAAATATACCACAATAGAAAGACACACACAATGGAATACAACTATTTACCTTGGAAACCCATATAAGAAAAGTAGTTAAAAAGTGAACCCTTTTCCCTCATTCTGCTAGGTTTTTGATAGCTAGAATCAGGGTTAGGTTTGGGGTATAAAAACCTCCTCAAAACCTCCATGATGCTTGTACAAGTCCTTAGTGGATTCCCCCATGTTACTGACTCCCCATATTTGAATTATGGTGAGTTGGCATGGTCGCCACTTGGACATGTGGAGAATATTTGGTTTGTTACCTTGTCGGGGTCATAACGTTTTCATACTAACATTGTTTTAGGTGCATGATAGCTCATTGGACTGATCTCAATTAGAATAATGATTTCATCCTTGAATGAGGTAAGCTTATGAAAACCCTCATAAAACACCAAAACTAAAAACCATTATTTAGGGCCTTGCAAATGCATTAGAAGTTGATGACCTAAATTTGGAAAAATAACACCATCTTTAAGATGCCCCAAATTATATTCTCCCCCACCTAGAGCATCAACAAAATTATGGTACCTATGTAGATCCGTTTTGGATAATCTTTCCCCATTTTTGGGGGATTTCGGTCTCCAAAAGCTTTATTTTTGAAGGAGATGAAAAATAATTCCTCTGCTTTCTCCTTGGAGTGCCATTTGACCTTAGTTAGTATCCGACCCTTCAATCCCACCTACCAAATTTATTTTTGACCCCTTTGGGTCATCCCCATCTTCTTTTTCACAATTGTGTCCTCTGGTAATTATTCCCATGCATCTGGTTTCAAATAGTAAATGGACGGTAAAACTTGGCCCTCTTCATCCTCATTGATGGCTCATAAAGTTTTAGGTTCTCTACATTTACTACTGAGAAAATGAGCATCTAAGGTAGAATATTGAGTTTGTAAGCATTGTTGCATACCTTCTCCAATAATTTGAAAGGCCCATATCTCAGGGCTTTGATGCTTTTGATTGTAACCTCTCAAAAGCTAAACCAAAGTCCTATTTGCTACCTTTGTTGATCTTCCCATTAGCTTGTGGGATCTCTTCAATTTGGTATCCAAATTCTCCAATAATGAATTCTAAAATACCTTGAGGAATCTAGTATCTCTATCATGAATGATGCTCTTTGGAATCCCAATTGGCACCTAGATCCTTTCAAAGTACAAGCTTGTAGCTTCTTGTTCTTTGATGCTATTGTTACAAGCCATCAAAACACACATCTTGTTGAACTTGTCAACTACCGCATATAGGTGTTCATGCCCTCTTCTTGTCCTCAAAAAACAACCAAAAAATTCCATGGATATGTTTTTCCATGGCCTTGTAGGGACTGGAAGTGGATTGTCTAGTCCTTGTTTCCTATTACTAGACTTTTTGGTACAACATAAAACACAACTTCTGATAAATATAGCTACTTATTCTTGCATCTTGGGCCAATAAATGTAACTCTTCAAGTTAGCCACAATATTATTAACACCAAAATGACCAAAAACATTGGAGGTATAAGTCTCCCATATCAATTGTACTCTTTTTTACTTTGGTACACAGAGCTTCCCATCTTGTAGAGTAGTCCATATTGGAGATGGTAATCAACATATGTTTGTTCTTTTTATTCGTGTAGCTACCAATACATTCCCTTGAAGTCATATTCCACATACTCCTCTTTTTTTTCTTCGTGGGTGATTGGCTCTATGTGGATAATGGTTTCTAGAGTTGTAATCTTCAGTGCCAATGGCCTACATAAAAAATCAACCAACTTGTTGGTTCCGATGTTCTTATATGTAATCACTAGATGAAATTATTGCAAAAATCCCATCCATTTCAAAATATCTTACTTGCCGGAGTTTACTTTGAGCTTGCAAGTATTATAAATGTCGGTGATCAATATGGATGATGGTCTTCTTACCCAATAAACAGTGCTTCCAGTTCTTCACTTCTTGAACAAAGGCACATATATCCTTGCCATATGTAAGGTAGTTCAATAATGCTCCATCAAATACGTCCAAAAGATAGAAAAGAAATATCCCCACTTGCATTAATATTGCTCCCATAACATACCCACTAGCATCAGTTTCTATTTCAAATGACTTTTGTAAGTCAGGTAGTGCTAGGATTGAAGATCAACTAATCTTTTACTTCAGTTCTTCAAAGGATGTGTGCTAGTTATTTCCTCGGTAGAACTCTTACGATTGGTTTTTATATAATGAAGTGGTGTTGTCACAACTGAAAATGATGCTATGAAATTTCTTGAATATTGGGAAGCTTAGATAAAAATCCTAGCTTTTATGACATTAGTATGAGTGGGCCATTCAAGAATGGCCTCTATCTATGTAGAATCAATCTTCAAATCACCTTCACCAATAGCATGCCCCAAATACAGTAAGGATTTCTTAGCAAACTCATACTTCTTTATGTTTTCTAGCAAATGATGTATTCTTAGTGTTTGTAAAACTTGTTTTAGATGTAACACATGATCTTATCAAGTAAAACTAAAGATCAAATGTTACCCAAATAGACTATGACAAATGAATTTAGGAATGAACACAACACGTTATTCATTAAATGCATAAAAGTAGTTGGTACATTACTCAAACCAAAAAGGCTTTACTAACCACTTGTAAAGACCTTGCTTTGTCTCAACGATGATCTTCCAAGTGTCTTTTTCCTTGATCTTAACTTGATGGTATCCAAATTTCAAATCTATCTTAGTGAAGTACTTTGCATGCTTCCATTAACAAGTCATTGATTAAAGGAAAAGGGTATCGATTCTTGAAAGTGGTATTGTTTAGAGCTTTGTAGTCAATGCACATTCTCCAAGTCTCATCCTTCTTTAAAACCAATATGAATAGGGGACCACATGGTGATGTACTTGGCCTTATGGTGTTGATGTCTAAAGTGGATAACAAGCAAGAACATGAGGAAGCACCTTTGTAGGGTTGTCAAGGGGAAAATGGGGATAGTAACTTGGATTGTTTTAAGTCCTAGACTCACTAAACCTATTCAATTAGGTTATTTTTTTAAATAAGTTAGTGGAGTCGTTCCCCTTAAGGGTACTAGTCCTTCATTTAATGCGATTGTCTAATTATAATAAATGAGCCTTAAGTTAGTTGTAAAATTTGTTGCTAAAGTGTAATTTTAATGGTTTTTAAAATCTATATTCTATGCAAATTAATGTTGATTGTATGAAAAGTTAAGGAAACTATTAAAAATCAAACAAACGATGGAGATTGTTGAAACATAAATAAACTACCAAAATAAGCATTTTACAAACTCAATGTGTCAATTCAAATCCATAAAAGACTAAGATGAAATCAGAATCTGCTAAGCTAATATCCAAAATTAACAAAAACATTAATATAACAACTACTTCGAAACTAATAATGTCAGACATATATATAATAAATAAACCAACAAAATAAAGTTAAAATCATGTTGCACAAAGCTAAGTAAGAGATTGAAATTCAATAATATGCATAGAGAAATTATCACAGGTATGCCGAAAGACAAATTTATTGATAAAAATATTTTATGTACAACCAATCAAAACCAAAACATGCTAGACAAACGATTTGGCTGCTGCAAATAGGAGGTTTCAACAAAATTACCAACTTGACGAGAACCTTCTAGAGTTCTCATTTTTTTGGAGGTCACATTTAGTGATTGCTTTTACCCTCATTTCAAAACATGGTGTCATTAGTGGTACTTTCTTTATTTTTTGGGGGAGACGGTTAAAATTATAACTTTTTGGAACTATGATCCTTATTGTTTCTGACAAAATCCTTAAAATCATCCCTTGAATTGAAAAGTGGTGCTACTAGTAGTACCTTTTTTTTCTTTTCCAATGTCAAAATTACAACTAGAAAAGTGATGTTACAAGTAACACTCTTTTATTTATTTATTTGAGGTTGAAATTACAACATGTTTGAAACCATGATCTTAGCAACTTGTATCATTGCAACCAAAATCTTAAAATCAACCCTTGAATCAAAAAAAGGTGCAAGAACACCTTTTTTTTTTTTATCATACTTAAAAATCTGACATTTTTAAAACCATTGTCTACAAAACTATCAGAACTATCGTTGTTACAATCAAAATTCTCATACTCGCACCTATTCCACCATCATTTTATTCTTAAAAAATATATATATTTTTTTAAGACTTAAAATTCTAACATTTTTAAAATCATTATCTACAAAACTATCAGAA